>JAFFZH010015196.1:4767-18597 GCA_018420115.1 Euura saliciscinereae | reverse complement strand
TTTAATGACTTGGAGGGCCCCAGCAGGGCCCTGGATAGTTTTCCCCACTTAGCAGTCAATTTCTACATAAGGAGGCGAAAATTGAATGTCTGAATCTAGAAAATCTCCCCCATGGTTTTTGACAGTTTGTTTCAGTAAGACTAGAGCGTTTAAGTGTAATGACTTGAAGGTCTTCCCCCCGGAAGTGCGCTTTGATGGTTGATTCTGGGTGTCGAAGATGATGAACAGGAAAAATTCTGCACGTTTTAGAAAGAAGCGTGCTTTTCTTCCGACACGTAGCTCGTACCTAAGTTCGTGGCTTTGGGTATCGGATTATGTTTGTAATCGAAGACTGAAACCCTAGATTGGCGGGTCCCGGTCTCGTATGGAATACTCGTGTACCTCTTCGGAAGGCTCGTACCTACGGAGTGTCGTGCGCGTGTGACCCACAAGCTACACGTGTGTCGGTGCGCGAGGCAGGCAGGGAAAAGAATTTTAATCTAAGAATCTATTTTCTTCGCTTTTCCTGCTGAATATGAGACACCCATATTTTAAAAAATTTGTGATTCTCGAATGAATATTAAACAGTGAATTCAATATTTTTTTGGCGAGGATTAAAAATTGATAAGCTTCATTCCATAGGATAACTCTCAAAAACCATATTAGGCTAAATTAACTTAGAAAAATTGCTTTTTTACTTCTATTTTTCAAATAATTTGGGTTTTTCAAATTGATCTCGCTATAAATGATATCAGAGAAAGTTCGTGCATTTATTGGATGCTGTAGTACATGGGAGTGATTCAGTTGGTTGAGGCTAGTTGCGGTCCACAACGTGCGTAACTTTTTGTTTACTTTTACCTTCTTTTTTTTCTGCATTTTTTTCTTTTTACCATACACGAGAAGCATCGCGATATCCGTGGCAACTGGTTTCAGAAGAGAAAAAATTCGCGTTGCGAACCGTATAATAATAATGCAATTTATGCAATGAGTCGGGATGACCATTAATCTGGATTAGATGAATGTCTAAAAGCTGCCATTTTTTTTTCCTTCCGTCGCAATATTGATTCATGATTATTAATTATATTTCAATACTGACGAGGTATTATTCGAGATAGAAATTTTCAAGGACTTCATACAATTTCAGTAACAATAGGAATACCGCGAGGAATATATTTTCAGAGGGTGGGATAAATCCTATGATCATAATACGTCGTTTATTCGCCTTCTTTCTAATATACAGTTTCGGTCATCGATCACAATCAACATACACTCTATTATACAGAACAATTTTATGTAATATTAATTATTATAATTTTGATGTATTATACATGTGAGTATGAAATTTATAAAAAAACAATTTTACAGAAAATATTGTCTAGAGAGTGAAAAGAATAATGTTCAATTATCTCAAATACAAAAATACTTTCAAATACACATAAAATTGAAACATATGAAATTTGTTTTCCTATTACATGAGCGAGAATGATGATACACTATATGTGACTATGTATATTCTACTTTCCCCGAAAAGTTTTCAAGAGCAGAGCGAAGAAGGCTAACAACCGAAATACAACGATGAGGGCGAACAAGCATATGATGTCGAGCCAAAAATCATCCTACAACGATAGAGAAGAATGATTAATTTCCAACGATAATTCGTGTAATTGAATGAAAAGAATTTCGGAATAATACCTCGCTGAAATTGAGCGTCTGTAACACCACGTGACCACTTCTAGGGCAAGTTTCGTTGCTCCTTGTGCAGTCGATGGTTTCGACTTCCGCCCATTGGTTAACTAGCAGAGCTTCGTTTCCGTAACGGAACCAAGAAAGGTGTGAGAACCACTGAAAGTACGCTGGTACAGATCTGATAAAGACACACAATATCATGTTCTTTTATTTCTATACACTTCATTGAGAAATCAAAATATCATGAAGGCTTACGCTTTGTTCAGGAAAAACCCTCCGAACAGTAGAAAAGGAATTATAGCCGGTGGACCAAGCGACAATGCCATCGTTATCGACGTACTCATACAAGATATGAGGTAACCTGAATAAGAAAAAAAATGCAAAATTTTTAATCAGAAAATCTTCATCGTGATTTGTTTTGTAGTCACGTGCTTCCACGCCAAGTCAAAAGGCGGGAGAGAAACCCATTGCCTGTGACGTCACGAACCTAACATCTTCAGCCAACAGCGTTGAAGCGCCATGTTTATCCTAACCTCTACAGTCTACAATGTCCCTGGGCTACCTTGAATCGATGAATAACAGTGCAGATGTGGAGACGGTTAGGGACATGAAGCTGAAGCTAGCAGCCACATAGTTAGCAGCCAGAAGTGCTGAATCCGATTAAAATGAGTCAATGAGGCCATCAAATTTGAATTTTGTGAAATATCATGTCAAGGAATACTTCCATGAAATTATAGACATGTTATTTCAATAATTATAAATGTGCATCATTCGTGTTCTCTGAATGGGTATTGATTTAAATTTAGTGTTGCCAGGTGGTTAGCGTGACGATGCACTGAACTAATCTCAATTTGCCCTAAAAAAATCCCCTAGATCCAAAAATGACAGTCAATGGCCGTAATTTCAAGATTTTTTTCTTGTATTCCGGGTACTTGTATGACAAGATGAAATTCTATGAATTACTGGGTACATACTCGAAATCGGCGTATTTGAGGGTGGATTTTTAAACACAAAAGCGATCAAAAAGCTAATTTCTAGGGATATTGGAATCCCCTAAACATGTTCAATAATTCCCCTAGATCTGGGGAAAAATCCCCTAATCAGGCAACACGCTCGCGCGGAGCTTGCTCGCCTACTATAGTATCTGCCACGGTGGATAGGTGGAATAATTTCTGTGATGTAGTCCGAGCCGAGTGTCACACGATACCTGCTCAGTAATTCTATAACGTGCGAGTAAATAATTATCTAAGAAAAATATCGATACCCGAGGTTGCATGAGGACCGAGTGTAAGCAGAGGCTTGCATAACTCGCGCGGGCTTCTGTACATCTCGATACTGATTGTTAAACGGAATAATTAACAACGTATGTAATTCGACATTTTTTTTAAGTGAAATATTTCAAATTGTTCAATTTATTTTCTAAGCCATTATTGGTACAAAGTTGAATCTCTCTTATTGTTTATAGTTCTTTTCATCCAACATCGTTGGAAGTGATCGATAGATTTTACGTATCAAAAGTCGTAATCTTTAAGCACGTCACTCACTGACACCTACTAATGTCAATCCCCCGCATGCCCCGAGCATGGATATTGTTACATAGAGAGAAATTCGATCCAGAGACAATAATGAACGCGGCACGTGATCCGAAGTGTCGTTGACTTTGTCAATGTAATCAATAGCGCTAAAATTGATCAAACCTTATAATCATAGCGTCAAATTTCTTCTTTCTATATTATTTCCCTCTCTCTTTCTCTTGCACCGATTTTGAAATTCATCACATTTCACAATGGGTACGTTACAAACGATTCCGATTGCACTTCTCACCGAATGAGGTCGAAACGTTGGCGACCAAGGCGACTATACCCGTCGCAACGAAGAAGTGGTTCACCCCAGGATAGAGGCCGACCATCGGGTACACGATGATCGTGAACACGAGCGGGACCGCGACGAATATCGGAGTCTCCGCGAGGGTCTTGCAGATGAAGTAGACGTCGGTTCTGTACATCCCGTTTCGTTGTTCTCGCAAAAATATCGGCAGTTCGGCGCAAAAAACCTGTAAAATGTTCAATCATTTCGACACATTTCAGTCATTTCTGTGGCAAGGTTGTTTTATACTGACGTTGATCACCGCGAACACGTTCTGGAACGTCATGTTCGTAAGAAAAATGAAAAGGGCTCCGTTTATGTTCATCACACCGTCTTGGTCCAGTTTCTGTCCGAAGTAGATGAGGCCTATGATGACAGAGACCATCTGGTGACAGAGAGTGAAAATGATCACGTGAAGAGGATCATGAAGATCTCAGAGGATCGAGCAGCTTACGATAGTCTGCAGGAACCGGACTTGGATCAACATCGGTTCCTTTATCACGGAAAGCCACGACCGCCACAAGACGGCGCGGAACTGTTCGCACCACGATGCTTTGTACGGGGATCGACTAGCCGATGACTTCAGGTCCTTCCCCGAGTCCTCGAACTCGCCTTCGACGGCTCCGGCCTCCAGGGCCATTTTGACGCCGGTGCTGCTCTTTTGGAAACTGTCGCAGACGCTGTTTATGGCGTGACGACACGACTCCTCGCGACCCGGAACCACTGCTAGTACTTGAATGAAGTACTCGGCCGGGTTGTAGTTACTCGGACACCTGGCTCCCAGGCTGAAACGATGAAATACAGAAATTCATTTCCGCCATTCAATGTCAGTTTTGAACGGAACCAGTACCTCTCGAAAAAGGCGGAAGCCTCCTCCGGCGTTCCCATGAAAGCGACTCTCCCTTCGGCCATTAGAAGGATTCTGTCAAAGAGTGAAAAAAGCTCGGAGGATGGCTGGTGTAGGGTGGCGACGATCGTCTTCCCTCCGGCTGGAAGAGGTCGAATTGTTGGTTAATCGAAGTCAAATTGGGAACGTGGAGGCTGAAGAGGCACAAATGAGAACCTGTCAGATTTTTCAAAACCGAAACGACCTGCTGCGCCATGAATGAGTCCAGACCAGAAGTTGGCTCGTCACAAAACATGAGTGGCGGGTTGGTCAGATACTCCGAAGCGAATGACAGTCTCTTCATCTCTCCACCGGACAGCCCTTTCACTCTTCCTGGTATTCCGATCACCGTGTTCTTGCACTTTGTCAAGGTTAGCTGAAACGAGTAACAACTCTTGCCACTTGTCCACCACATTTTCGTCCTTGTTAACCTGCTTTTTTACCTCGGCGATTACTTCGTCGACCCTCTGCATCCTCTGCCTGTACGGTATGTGTCTGTCCATGCGGACCATCGCCTGGAAGACCAGATGCTCTCTGACGGTAAGTGTGCCGATGAAGAGATCGTGCTGCTGGACGTAAGCGGTCCTGGACGTCAGGACGGTAGGAGTCACTCGACGACCGTTCGCGGCTCTGATTCCGGACACTGTCACACCCTGGGCAGACCGGAAGGTCAGGGCGTTGAGGAGCGTCGTTTTGCCAGCGCCCGAGGAGCCCATTATCACGAGGAGTTCTCCGGGATAGGCGACGCCGGAAACTGGAGACAGGAGTCGTTCAATGTCGTGCAATAATTTTCTTCAAATTTGCATACCGTCTTTCAGGATGTGCTTCAGCTCCACCGGCTTCCTTCCCTTCACTATGCGGTCTATCAGACGCTGCTTCTTTGCGGTCACGTACACGTTCACGTCACTCCACGTGTACGTAATCTTGTCCAGGGTGCGGTCCAGGGTCGACCCTGAGCCCATTTCCTCGAGGCATACCGCGACCTCCGGGGTTCTGGATCCATTTCTTCCTCCCCCGGACAAGCCGTGGGGTTCCTGGTGATTGCGAAAAAACTCTTTCAACACATTATACGCGACGACAAGGACGACTGGAGGGATCAATTTCATCGGACATTCGCAATATACATTGGAAATTGAATATTTGTGAAACCGATGAACACAGTGGTGAAAAATAAAAAGTTGTCTTATGAGAAATTGACAGGCTTGATTCTGCGACTGATTGTGAATCGTCGAGCAGAGAACTCGCGATCAGTTTTATTCGTCTGTGGGAAGCCGTGCGAATATTCTGAAACGTGAAACACGACAGTCATTTCGTAAAAAGGCTTCATCTGAGAGACAACGACCCCGTTATTATCGCCTCCTTCTGTACAAGACTAAAATCTGTCGTACCACATATTCTCTAAGAATATATTCGAATGACGTCAATTTGAATGATACACTCGGACCCCACTTATTTGACCACCACTTATTTGACGGCCCCACTTATTTGACCGATTTCGCCCCAGTTATTTGACTCCCTCTACCCCCACCACTTGGCTGCCTGAGCCTCTGGCGTTGGGGAAACCAGCGCATGTACGGGTGCCCAGCTGACGGCCGCCATTCAAAGACGATGAGTGGGGGCCCCTACTTCCGTCAAATAACTGAAGGTTCCCGGTCCCGAGTTGGTCAAATAAGTGGGGTCCGAGTGTAATTTCGAAGACTTGCCTTATTCAACGAGTGATAAGAGGCTCGGTGCTTCGCCGAGGTTGTGGCTTGAGAGGTACTCGCAGACGCGATGAGAGGTTCGCTTTCCTCGTTGGAAGCCATCCCGGAAGACGATTTTTCGATTCAATAGAAGTATCTCTGTTCCGATTCTTTATTTTTTGTCTCTGTAGATCACACTTCACAACTCTCCTGCCTTCACAGCTGAACACTTCTTCATCGTCTGATTGTGATCCTCATCCTCCGGGTCACTTTCATCTATACCGATCACACGGTATAATTTTCATTGTGTATCAAATTTCTGTTACAAATATTAGAGACGTCAAAGTTTCATCGTTACTACGAATGTTTGAACTAGTGTTCCGATACTCAGCGAGTGTCACTGTTATCATATTGTAAACACTTGAGTTTCAGGCTCATCATGAATCGGAATAATACGTTAATTCTTGGGTTCAATATTCAGGATCGATTATATAGAGATCCACAAAATGAAACTGCCACAAAACTAACTCGGAAATCACATTCTTCATTCAGGCCAATTACTGTGAATACATTTCTTCTTCAACCATGTATATAGCATGAGCATAGTTTACATAGTTTAAGAATTACGTGTCAGTGAGTGCTTTGTCTGACAAAGAGTATACTGTGATGGATAATGCATATGTTTATGGAACTTTAAGTAAAGAAGCTAGGATAGGAGTACATACAAGAGTAGGTATTTAGGTGAAACAAACAAGCAAGATAGTTTTGTGTACATTAATTTTGACCCACTGATATTGTAGGCACCGTAAAAATGTGACTTGGAGAAGAAATAGTTTAGGATCAAGTACATAGAAATTATTAACGACGTCTCTAATTTTACTGATCATTTACAGATTTGATTAACGAAAGTTTCAGAATTAAAAATGATCAAATATTGAGAATTTCTAGTAATATAATCAATTATTGCTTCATTCAATATTCGAACTCTCCATATTTAACTAGTAATGTAAATAAGCTTGCTTGTAAGATGCTGAAGCAACGTGAAAGGAAAAAGGCTGTGGGACTTTGTCCTGATACGTAATTAGGCATCGGACTATGATTTGTCGAACAAATCAAACAAAATTCTACATGTACCGTTTTTTCAATCTCTTTCTCCTTCGTTTATGACACGTCTGTAATCTGACTATTTGTATAATTTAACACGACGTATGCTATTATCAAATGAAATGTTTGTTCATATAGGTACTTTTAACACAATCAGCGAAATTGTGTGACAAATTGGAAACATGCTGGGAAATTGGAACAGACAGCGAAATTACTCACCTTCGAATATTTGATAGCGATTAATAAATAATTGACGCACTTATGTAAAGTTGAATAGAAGCTATACACCGATTACTTTTATAGTGACTATTGTTAATTATGGCTTATACAGTTCGTAGGAACCTCTGTACCAGAAAAAATGTCACTCTGTGATTCTAAACTAACGACACCCAACGACCGTCACCACAGACTGACTTAAGGGTGCCTCAAGACTGGGCATCGTATCAGTTCCGCGTCTCCCCTCTCTCCAGGTACACAATTCCTCATCGGTGCACTCTTCAGTCCTTGTGGTATTACACTCACTCTCATTTACACCGACGCGATGTCGATCTCCGCTTTTCTCTAATCCCAACTAACAGCGGTTCCAGCAAACCTGGAGACATTCGCTTCAATCTTGGTCCTAAGGAATGCCATGAAATTTGGGGAAAATAATAGTCGGTTTGGAAAAAAAAAATCCCACAAAAAGTAAGTCCGGATCCAAGATTCCATGACAATTCCAGGTGTTTTTTTTTCATCTTGCCATAGGTGTATCGAGATACGATTTTTCTCTCACATCGCAATTTCTAATCGAAGTATACATGTCTAATTTTTTTCTTTTGCAATTTGATGCTGTTCTTGAATAATTTGAACAATTGACCAATCTTAGAAATATTGCCTGAGATTTTCAAGATATTCCAATGTTCAATACAACTTATATTCAAAGGATCGTGAAGACTTCCAAAGGAATCTTGAAAATGCAAAAACCACGAGCTGACGACTGCAATATCAGGGTATTGAGCATTCTTCAACTTTCAACTGACTGCATGTGACTCCTAATGAATCTGGATGAATGGTGACTTTGCAGACTTCTAAGACTGTCAAAGACTTGAGATGAACTTTTATTTCCCAATTGAATACAAAGAAAAAGAGAATGAAGAAGAAAAATCAGTCGAGGATTGCCAAATTGACAAAAATAGTTCTGTCAACATAAAGACGTGTAAATTTCTCACTGCAACGCACTCAAAGAATAAAATCTGCTGTTTAATTTAACCATCGGCCAAAGTGGGACACAATATGACCTCTTCAAACTTCTGATCTACATCTAATGATAGTGGCTATAGTATGGTTACCCAACCAGTGACCAAAAAAGTAAGGAAGAAGGAGATGATCTACATCTACGGGGCTACGTATACCATGAGCGTACATAGAACGGAAGACGGACGGGGACCATGCCATCATGGGTATATTACCGGATTAGCGGCATTACCCGTGCCCGTGCCCATTCCGAAAACACACCCCGTGGCTTTTTGATTACACACGGTCGGTCGAGTCTCTGACCCATCTGCCCCATTGAGAATAGCTACTGTTGGCCCCACAGACCGCAGTGGTATCAATTACATTGTTGTTATTGGGCTACCTCGCAGAGAGATTTTCGCCAAGAGATATAATACACTGGTATAAGAGCATTTACAATGGGCAGGTGGGGTGTTGGGCCTGAATTTTCTGTTCCCACTATAGCAAAGAACCTCGGCGGCACGCACCCCTGCGATTATGCGATAGCCATCAAGTGTGCGTCTAGGCGTTTAATTCGGTTCAACTAGCTCCATTCGTACCTTGATGCATTCGAGAACCGCGTAATGGATACCGCATTGTACCTATTCCGTCCGTTTTAACCAACCAGGAACAGGACCGGCGAGCATCCGGCCTATAAAGCCGGGATGCTCCCTTTCGAATATTTAGTCTGTATAAATTCGAAGATGAGCGAAGCCCGGAGGTCCTCGCAGAGGCTCGCCACGGACTTCAGCATCGCTCGCATCCTTGCGGCTGATCAGCCGGATTCGTCGTCTTCCTCCGCTTCCGGCTTCGCCGAAGGACGGGTTCCTAGCTTGCCCGGGTCGAGCTGCCCCTGCTGCCCGTCGAATTCCTTCGCCCCGACCACGACCACTGAGCCCGATAACTCGGAAAGGACCGAGGGTCGAAGACCTTTGAAAAAACCGGAAGAGTCTCGGGGTGATGAGCGTGAGGTCGACGATCTTCCTTGGCTCCATTGTACGAGGTACAGACCTCCGAGACTGCCGAAGAGGTCTTCGGCGGGGAAGACGTCGAAAAGAAGACCTGGCAAGCATCCGAGGATACCGTTCACCGCGTTCCAGCTACAAATACTCGAGGATAAGTACAGCAAGGGAGCTTATCTTGCCAGAAGAGACGTCGTGCAGTTGTCTTTGATACTCAGACTTCCTCAGAGCAGGGTGAGTATCGAGATATTGATGTTTCATTATCGTAGTCGTGAACGTGATTGTTGGTGTTGCAGAAAGGATCGATTATTACCTCCGAGTGTTGAGTGAAAAAATTCTGAACAATTACTCTTCGATGGTGGAAAAAATGTTTTTGTACAATGATCAGATAAAATCCTACAAAATTCCATTAAATTATGCCTAGAGTTTGTTTCGATGAAATTGTGTCGAATTTTGATCGAACTGAAAATGAACAGTAATTGATTATTTCAATGATAGCTTCGACGATCAAAAATCGAGCTTTAATTTTCTGATCAGTTTTTCGATATTTTGACGTTGATTGATTATGGAATTGTCTTGAATGAATCGATTGGTTTTTGGAAATGTGTAAGGGAGACAAAGTTTCAGCAGAAAATGAACGACCTCGATAGAATTTTCTTTTCAATTTTTCACTCTCAATATGGTTTGAGTCAAACCTAGTGTGTAACTAAAATTACCGTCGGCTCCTAGGGTTTTACAAGACAGACAGAAGAGTCATGCATCATATTCTGGTAGAATGCACACACAAAACCGTGGAAACAGCATCTAGATCTAGAGCTTTGTGAGATACGCCTTATCTATATCTCAACGTCGAGATATAATGTAACATACATACGTTTCATTAAGATTCATCGAAATGAGTCTGTTTCAGTGAATGTGAATTTTATTACGGTTATATAAACGTAGATAAATCTACTTCGCATCGAGTCTGACATCAGCATTCAGTCACAATAAAAACTAAAATGAAATTGAGAGAAGAATTAATTATGCAGTGACTCTAATTCCTTCGTGGGATTGAGGATTTATTCATTTTCGAACGAAGTGTCTTTTTCAAAACTCTTTCTACAAATTCATTCTTGTAGCTTTCAGACTTTTGCCATAAGCGTTCAATAATTTAGTAAAAAAAAGAAGATAAAAAACGGGTTTCAAAGTCGATATTATTTCAAGCTCCAAATTTTTATCCACCTTGGGAACGTTCTTAAAAAAAAAATGGCCGAAAGGCGTAGACCTCATTTTTGTTTCATTCAAATACTATAACATGAAAAGGCCAATGAACTAGAGAAGAACTAGTGAATTCAATGACTGATTGTATTTTTTCAGGTAAAAATATGGTTTCAAAACCGACGTGCCAGAGAACGCCGAGAATCGTTGCAATCCGGAATTAATCAAGCTCCAAAGTCTCCCAGAGATGTGAATAAATCCCAATTATGAAGTCACCATAAGAAAAAATAAGTAAACTAATAATATTAGAAGAGATGTCGAGATTAAAAAACAAAAACAGTGAAAATGAGAACGAAGCAATAGAAAATGAAGGGGGTTAGTGCAAATTTGGTATATAATGAAGGACGAAAAGTGCTTCTCCGGTTATTGTCAATTATTGTCGCTTACACCATTCTTTCACTACCCCCAATTCTCGAAGACATATTCAACGGGTAAAATACCAATAATCAAGTCCAAGTTGAGAAGTTTGATTTTGTCAAATTTTGATCGAATTGATTCTACAGAATTTTATTCCGTGTCCCCGTTTAGAATCAAGATGACGACAAAAATATTCTACTGTAACCAGCGTCCAAAAAGGCAAATTTTTGTTTTTCACCAAAAAGACGAAAAAAGAAAAAAAAAAGTTTCTTTATTCCATAGCTGCAGATATCATGTATATTTAGTTCATAGAAATATATTTTGTTTTTCTTTTGTTTTAGCCAATTATAATTTGCGGAATCATATGTGCATAAAAACGTTAACCGATGCGAAAAAGAATGCGAAAACGTGTGAATAATCGAATATTTGTCGACGAAAATTTTTACACGCACTCTTGAAGATGTACATGATAAAGTATAAAAAATGAAAAATATTGCATCAATAGTTTTTCCAAAATAAATTCCCAAAAATTTGCCGGTTTGGACACTGGTTTTACAGTAGCATCAATTCAGCAACACATAAACCTCTTGGATATTACCGAATATTTGAACCTCTATATAATTGAATATTATTATAATTAGTTTTTAGAGATTATAGTTTTATAAGGATAATTATTAACATTATTTATATTATTTAATTGATTGTAATGTTTTCGGATGGTAAATCAGTATTCCAGCATTTGTAAAATTTGTGTGATAATGATGATAATCATGAATACAATACATCTGTACAATAATTTTCAACTTTTTTTCAACCCACTACGAACCTCGTGATGGGAAAAAAATTATTGGAAAAAATCGACCAACATTTCATATTATATGTAGGGTAGACCGGGGTCAGTTGTGACAGGGGTCAGTTGTTACATCGCAAATATCTCTTAGAGTAAAGTAAGTATGTTAATGTCCCTACAGTATGTCTTGCATGTAGTCAGTCCGGAAATGCTTATCCACATGCCAGCTTCCACCGCGTGAAATAGACGCATTGCGAGGGGTGTATTGTTATTTTTGGGCCCAAAGTTAGTTTTTACGATTTCAGTCGAACAGTGATATCTAGATTCCTATGGTGTATACATCGAATATTCTTTATCCATACGTTTCCTTGAACATTTCTCGATCAGCTCTGACGGTTTTCCGCGTCTTTGGATCGCGAAAATGAACGAAATTTTCACACAGAAGTTAAGAAAACCGTTTGGGGTCAGTTGTGACAGGGAGCAGTTGTAGCATTTGGATATAGGATAATACTGTGACATTTCAGCTTACGTGATACGAAAATGTTTGTTTTAGTCCCTCCATGTTAGAATGCCTCGAAAAAGTGAAAAAAATATAACGAGTCCGTGATAACTGTTTATCCTATGAAAAAGCTAATGCCGAGGTTATAAACGGAAAACAGCTGGAAAATATCCCTCCACACCATTTTCGAACGACATGTCTCGGATCAAAAAGTGGTTCCGAGTTAGATTGACCTCAATGGATTTCGCGATCGTGATTATTAATTGGATTTTGTGTGAAAACCTTGTGTCACAACTGACCCCATTTGCTGTCACAACTGCCCCGGACCCGGGGTCAGTTGTGACATTTTTCCATTTTTTTTGTCGGGCTTGTACTTTTTTTCTACTGATGCTAGAAAGTCCTACTTAGCGTCATTTTGTCAGTAATTGAATGATCTTTCCTGCGGTATTTGAAACATTTATGTGATTGTTGTAGGTTGAGCTTAGTAAAGTCAAAACTGCAAACTGTCACAACTGACCCCGGTCTACCCACGGGATTGACATGGAGGAGATAATCAGGATAATCGAACAATCGATTATATTTGGCCGATTGCATCAAGTTAAGATCAATTATTTTTTCCTGATCGATCAATCGATGCACTGATAATGTTTGGTCGAGTGGCCAATCAAACTAAAGTTAAAAACTCAACACTGATTCTGATTGATCGGAATGATTGGCAATCAAAGCTTCTGAGGCAAGATGAAGAAGAGGCAAGGTCTGACGGTAAGATGATGCTGAGAGATCGGTGCAAAATGGCAAATTGTACTGCGTAGCTCGAGAGTGATAACATATCGTCGTTCGCGGTTCAAAGTTCGCTCATCGATTGCGAAGATTACGATTACAGACCCCTTTCCCCTCCCCCATGAACTCTATGACAGAATAAAAATGTAAAAAGAATCGTGGATAAATATTTCCGCAATCTTACGTTAGTCTAGTGCCGAGTTTGGAGATATTCAAAGGTTCAACCTGCGGTTGAGAAGAAGGAAAGAGAATTGCCGTTTTCAACTGTCGTCGCGGCCATTACCATTTTAGGTAGGAATACATGTAGCGTCGTTATTATAGCGTGAAACACTAGTATATTATGCACCTAGGGCGTAAAGTGGGCTTTTTTAGACCGAGTGTGGAATTTGCAGTACAAGTCGAAGGTGAGCTAGCACGAGTCGAAGGTGAGCTAGCACGAGCCGAAGACGAGTGCGTCTGCGAGCCGAAGACGAGTGCGTCAGCGAGCCGAAGACGAGTACTGCAATCACACGAGGTAAAAAAGCCCACTGAGCCCTTGGTGCACACCATATTTTTTATAACGCATGTATTGATTTCTGCGTTTTTTGTGCCTATAAGCGGGACGAAGGTGACCTTTCTTGACACGGCAACACAAAGTTATGTTACAATTTATAGATTTCATTTTTCAACAGGATATAGTGAATATGATACGAATGAAGGATTATATACGCGTGTATACGGTATACATA
>JAFFZH010015195.1:18804-39938 GCA_018420115.1 Euura saliciscinereae | reverse complement strand
TCATATATTAGTAAATATGTTATTTCTTGCGATAATGTATGATCACAATGCCACAAAAAATGCTGTCATGATCAGATATATGGATTAATATACGATCATATCGTCATATAATTTGAAGAAATCCTATTTTACAGCCATTTTCATCACGCTTTGTGATACAATATGATCATATATTAGTCATTTGTTATCGCTTGTGATAATGTATGATCACATAGTCACAAAAAATGCTGTCATATTCAAATGTATGGATCAATGTACGATCATATCGTCATGTACCTCGACGAAATCCTGTTTTATAGCCATTTTCGTCGCGTGTTGTGATACAATATGATCATATATTAGTCATATCTTATTTCTTGCGATAATGTATGATCACAAAGCCACAAAAAATGCTGTCATGATCAAATATATGGATTAATATACGATCATATCGTCATATAACTTGAAGAAATCCTATTTTACAGCCATTTTCATCACACTTTGTGATACAATATGATCATATATTAGTCATACGTTATTGTTTGTGATAATATATGATGACAATATTACGAGAAATGTTGTTTTTGAGCCATTTTCATGTTGTGACACAATATGATCATAAAATAATTACATGACTATCACAAATTATGTTTTTATGAGCTATGTGATCCTCCAATATTATCATATCACATGATTATTGGTTCATATATCCGATAATATATGACCATATGATATGACTAATCACAAGTGTTATTATTATTTTTTTTTTTTTTGAGTCAATTTGAGACGATGTGAGGATCATATGAAATTCGAAAATTAACAATTTTGATTGAATTTAGGCTTCCACGTTGAAAAAAATTAGTAATAAGCAAAAATGAATGAACGTAATTATCACATATGCCGCGATAATATCGAGACTTTTCTGTTGCTTGAATTTTTTTTTTTTTTTTTTTTCTGTAGTGAAGAACTAAACCAGCCCAGCAGTTTTATCATAGGTATAATCATTACCTGACACAAAAGTCTAGTGTGAAATGGAAAGAGAATATAACAGAGCCTTAGAGCCGGGTAGATATGCGAGAGCGAACGTTGTGTGAAGTTAAAGTATGTAAGATTCAAGTTTCGTATGCGATGCGAGGCGTCGCAGTCGCGAGATCCTGGAGCCACGAGAGCAACGATAAAGTTCGAACAACATTCCTTCAGAGGAAGTACACAAGGAATCCTTTGGTTTAGTTCGCTTAGGGAACTTTATGTCCTCTTGTGAAATTTTAGAGCTTGAAATAATTTTTGAGAAAATAACGTCGATGGATCGTGGAATTTATGAACAATTTAGAATAATTTATCTTCTGGGAATTTTCTGTGTGGGATAACAAATTGACACTTCCACTTCAAACACCATTTATCTCTTCTCAATTGTCTCCGATAGATTCAACATCGGATTAATTTTACTCCGAGTAATTCTTCCAGCATGCAATTTACTTTAATTTAAAGACAATTAAAAGACCATATAAATAATCGAAACGGAAAAAATTTGTTAACTCGACTAGTTTTTTAGAGTGACGAATGAGACTTTCTAGATTTTCTACGACCGAAAATTAGAATTTTTTAGTTAAATTGAAACTTTGAGACACTAAATATGAAATTTTGGGATCATGCAGATCATGTGGCAAAAGTTTTGTTAACCGTACTAATAAATTTCTGTTTGAAAGTTAATGAAAATCTATGTAAAGCAGATACTTTTCATATACCAAAGAATGCCTGCAATCAAATGATGCAAGAATTATTAAATCTTATCCATTTTGTGATTATTGATAATTGATATTGTATTTGGATGATTAGTTGAATAGAATAGGTAGATATTGAAAATTCACTATAAAATACTTTTCTCCAATATTATTAGAAAAATATAAAATCTCAAGCTTTTGTAGACTAATTGAAATTTAATCACCGCAGTTTTTGTGATAGATAATTCCATCAGTTTTTTGTGTCCAATAAGACTCAAATCTATTTTTAACAATGATAAACTTCTAATTTCTATCCACATCGTCATGTTTCTAATTAGCCGTTTTATACCGATAAAAAAAACCGCGTATAAAATAAGCATGACACACATTTCTTATCGAAATAGTTCTAATTTGTATATTCCGTAGAGCTTGAACACGTGTTGATCTTACAGCGGGAGTTCTGTTCTTCGAACTTATAGTCGACAAGAAGTAGAAAAAAAACCGACCCTAACAGCCGGAGATCAGTTCAGGCCATTCGTTTCATCTCTCGTTGGGAGATAAAAGCCAGAGAGAGATAAAACGATACAAAGAAAAAAAGACTTTTAAGAAATATCTGAAAAAAGTAGATCAATTTTCGGAAATTCCTACTTTGAAAAAGAAAAAAAAAGAAACTGGAGAAAAATGACTACGTCAAGGGGAGAAAACACTAGAAATCGTAAAGAACTACTTGATGTGGTTAAAAGTGACTAGAAATTGTAGAAAAATCTCTATGAATATCAGAAAGTCACTAGAATTTGTAAAAAGTCACTAGAAACGGTAGATAATCGCTTGATACGATAAAAAGTCACTAGAAGTTGTGAAATCACTAGAAATAGTTGAATGGAAGGAACTTCAATATTCAAGAGTGTTGTGTCGTCGTCGATCCTTCTTGCTGTACAAAAAATCTAAAATGTCAGAAAAATACAGCGAGAAGTGAGATCGGTTTGCGAAATCGAGTGGCGAATCAGCGAAGCACGAAAGACTGATCGATTCCTGGCTTCGACTTCCGGCACAGCTACGTGTGCGTTTGAAACACTCGCCCTTTCCATAATCACTTGGCTAATTTATCAAAACCCCAACCCCTCCCGGAAACTTCATCATCTCACCTCAATCCATTCGGTTTCTTCGGTCACTAGGGGATGAAGGTAATCGGTTACCCTTAGAATGACGTTAGCAGGTTACACTCACGTCGAGAATGACCACCGTCGAGTAGGTATATCGCAGTAGAACTATTGTTCAACCAAATTCATGGTACAGCGAATTAAATCGAAGATTGGAGGATAAAAAAAAAGTGCGTGAAATTTTTATTGTCATCCATTTATAGCCGTAGCATCCACTCAGCTCTTCGTAATTGATGATAATTGATAAATGACCGTTACTTTCAACGGATGTATTAATTTAATTTACTGACCGATGGCACAATGGGATCTGAGACGCACTCCAGACTGCGGAATTACAATTATTTTATCGTCAAAAAGACTGATACAAGTTTGGCAATGAAAATTGATCATAAAACTAGCGTCTAGTAACTTTGCAGTGATTTTTTACCATATCTAGTCATTTTCTAAATAACTTCTAGTGAATTATCACTACTTCTAGAGATATTTCGCATTTCTAGGGATTTTTCTTACAACTTTCAGTGATTATTTTTTATTTACAGCTTCTAGTGACTTTGCAGTGATTTTTTCACCCCATCTAGTGACTTTTGAATAACTTCTAGTGAATTTTCACTACGTCCAGGGATATTCTACAGCTTCTAGTGACATTTGACTGTTGCTAGTAACTTTTTTCAATTTTCAGTGATTTCTAATTACTTCTAGTCTTTTTTCTGGTGATTGTTTCAACTTCTAACGATTCCTGGTGAATTCTAGTGTCTTCCTACAATATCTGATGGCTTTTCGAAATGTCAATCAAATTTAACTTAATTTTCGATCAATTTGAAATTTTTTAGAACCTCTCGACATCAACATCGTGGTTGATGCATGAATCGTCTATCCTTTTCACCTAGTACCATGTACCCACGATTATGTACGTGTAAATAGACGGGGGGAGGGGGGTGATTAGGGTTGAAATTTTTCAAACTGTGACCGACACAAAGTGGACTTTTTTCCTTTACTCTTTTCTTTTTCAAGTGGAGGGGGGGAAGAGAGAAAATTGAATGCGAAAATTTTAACCGGAAGTCTCTTCAGGGTCGACTACGACTAAATGACCCTCGTTTAATGACCCTTTACGATGTCGTCGAGGACCCTTCCACGACTATTAACTGTAGTCAAAAATAAAATTGTCGAGAACCGAACGGATCGATACTTGATACTATCTCACAGAATGTCCACTCGGATATTTTCTAACTATGAAGGAACTATAGTGGCATCAACGCCCAGCCCAAACCCCTTGACCTAGAAACTTGAAATTTGGGCAACATGTTCCCTTCCCTTCGTAAACAACCACTAAGAAGCGATTTTTCTAAATTCGCCCCACAAGGAGAATAAAAGGGGCGAAACATGTTTTCGCGGATTCGTGGATATCTCCTCGGCCCGATGAGATATTGACTTCGTTTTGGCTTCAAATTATTGCTCATTCAAATACCTAGAAAGTAGTTTGAGCGTTTTTTCAAATTCGACTCCTAAGGGAATGAAAAGGTGTGAAACCAATTTTGAGGCGCGCCCCTATATAGTTTCTAATATAGGACGAATTATCGTCATTCTCTCTTCTTTTCTTTTTTATATTATCTGATATGAAAGAGGAAAAAAAAAAAACGACAGATGTGCAACGATGTGGGTATTGTGCCGAATCTATTGTGAATATATTTTCTTTGTACCTAGGGGGTACCAACCGTGTAAAATCAAGCCATATTGTGGGGTGTGTATATATACAATATATTTTTGGTCACAGTTCATCCCAGCGCGAATCCTCATGTGTATTTTATTCGTAGTTCATATTTCTGTTCAATGTACTTCGACAATATCTTCGACAAGTTTTCTGTGTATCGAGAAAAAGTAAAAATTAGGTCATATTATATATGAAAAAAAAAAAAATCTTTCGTGTGAAACTGAGAAATTGAGAAAAAACCTCACGAATCGTGGTGGGGAGAGGAAAAATGGTTTATTCAACGACACGTGTTCCCCCCTGTATGATCACAGAGTTGCGTTTTTGCACTCTTGCAAAAAATCTTTGATGTACGATATATTTTTTTTCTTCAATTCTTTTTCATATGAAATAAGTTCAGGAAAATCTGTCAAACATAGCCAGAGCCAATTCGCGGATAGTTTTCGCAGGAGCTAGTTCTACAAGCCACTTTTCCGCTAGTGCATTTCCCGGTATGAAGTATATATATGTGACGTATATGTGAAATCACATCTGAAACTCTCTGGGACTTTGACATTATATAGTATATATATATCGATCAAAATAATACTTTGTGACGTTGAAAGTTTCCTCTACTGCTGCTGCTACCACTGCCTCACAAGCTAAAACTGCACTGCACTTCGCAGAATCAGAAACCTCGTAAATATTGTATACTTTTTGATAAAACTTTTTATCATTACATCTAATCGATGTACCTTTACTGTATTTTAAACAAAAATTTTCTTTTACACCGTGACGATTGCCATTGTTTTTTTTTTTTTTTTTTTTTGCTCGCTATCTTCATGCTACACAGGAAAATCTCATTTTGAAGGAATTGAATTTTCAGAATTGCGTTATAGTGAAATACCAAGATACTGTGAATTTACTGCTGTGTGTCACTCAAAGATCGTTTTAAATAGCAAATAATCATTCTGAGATCGCTTGAAATCTTGCGAATCCCATTAAACCCGTTTGAAGTCGTTAGAAATTACTTGCAATCGCTTGTAATCCATCCTGTGACTTGATTAAAGCCCCTCACAGTTTTCTCTATACCGTTTTTTTAACGTTTTTTAGTAAAAATTCGATCCAATATTGAAGTTGTGGATCAAAAAATCGTTCCAGCAATAGTAAAAAAAATGTCAATCATGTGAATTTTATCTGATAAGAGCAACAAAATAAAAGATAAAATAAAAATTTGATAGTAGGTATACAGCTGTAATTTCTTTATCGTTTTATCTGTATGCACTTCCACCCCCTCAAGGCGTGCGTGGGGCTATTCTAGGCATTTCACGATAAGATTAACGGATCCTAATCTCAAGTAAACGTGATAATTGCGTTGAAGCTCAGCCGGAGGATGTAGATTACGTCGAGTCGTCCGGTGGAGGAAGGAATTAAGAAATCTTAAGACTCCGGGGCTCTCAGATCCACTTCCGGTTAAATAGAGTGGAACAAGGGACCCGGGGGCCCCTAGACGAGGAGTTCGATTTCAGCACGGAGTGCCTGCCTCGTCGTTGTTCGCTAATCCTTTGTCAGGGTCCGCCAGCGAGAACCTCTCAACATCGTGTTGTAGCCTAGGTACCCGATTACCAACGCTATGCGGGTGCGTCGACGTGATATACGTACCCTACCCGGGTCCGGGTCTCTCTACCTACCGTGACATACCTTACACACGTATTTACATCTGTATGTCCCGGAATGGTATGGAACTCCGGCTCTGTACGTACTACGTACGTACGACATACCTGACTGGGTGTAATGTGATATACGAGGAACGGACTTCCTTCACATTTAAAACACCTCGTATAACTAACAAACGAATTCGATGTGTGATTATACTGTGTCCTGTACTTTACCGAGAATTATCAGTCACTGTACAGACATTTTGAGCTAATTTTATGCAAAAGATGGATAAGACGGTTTCAAAACTAGTTTTTTTTTTATCTTCTTCTTTTTTCGTCAGTGAGTCAAGTCGAGGACTGATTTTAGCTTGATTGGTATTTTTTTTTTTTTAAAGAGAAAACGTTTCTGTGTTATTCGTTCTTTTGAGGAATTGAGACTTCAGTCATTGATTAATTCACTAATTTTTGATAGTTTTTCTGAATTTTCTATTTTTTTCTAAAATTTTTCATTTTGGAGTCAATTTTTATTCTGAAGAAGATTGGCAACTGCAGCCTTTAATTCAGTCATTTTTGACAGTTTTTCTGAATTCTATTTTTTTTCTTTCATATCCTCAAAATTTTCCTGTTGCAGTGAATTTTGAATTTAGAGAACTTTTGCACAGGCTCAGTTTTCTTCAATTTCTTCTTATTCTAGAAAAGTCACGATTTTTATTTTAGGGAACTCAAATTAAAAATCTTGTTCTGAAATTCTGTTTTTTTTTTCTTTTTTTGCATTTTCAGTTTGGAAAGATGAAACTTTGTTATTGATTTGTCATTTTGGAAGAATAAATAAGAATAAGAATTGCTTAATTTTCATTACAAGAATTGACATCAATTTTTTATTTATTTTTTCTTGTGGAAAGTCAAAATACTCCGAAATTTTCATTTTGAAGAAGTAAGACTTTCTATTTGACCATATTTCCGTCCAAATTTTCATTATTGACGAGTTATATTCCAGCTGCTCTATTAAATTTTCAACTGATTTTACCTTTCAAAATTTTTATTTTCTGCAAAATAAAAACCACTGAATCACAGATTTCATCGCAATTTCGTGGAAACGAGACTACCTCAACTTACGTCAATTCTAAATTTTTCAAATATCACTTTTCTATTTAAAACCGTGTTTTTGGTTTTTTTTTTCAAAAAAAAAAAAAAAAAAAAAACATATTCCGAATGAGTCAGTGTCATATGCACCAGGGTTAAGGTCTTTCGGGTACTGCGAACCCAGAACTTATAATAGAACGGTGGAGAGAGAAAAGTTGGTGGCAAACAGCCAGCGACATCATATCGTCGGTGAGTCATCTCCGCGTGGCCGCGAGAAAATTTCCTTGTCTTAAAACTGAGGACAATTAACGATAACATGACTGAAAGGAAACACCGAATAAACGTGGTAATAGACAGGATGGAAAAACTCCCCAAATTCGTATAAAAAATCTCTTAATTCTTCAACATCAATTAATTCATTAATTCATTCCGAAAGTGATTAGCGAGCTTAATTTAAGTATGTTAAGAATCAAGGAAGGCAATTCTCTTAATAGTCTTACCAGCAATTTCGCATACGGCGCCAGACAATTAACTTCCTAAATTCCTCGCTAATTTGATACCCGAGTGGACGAAGGGAATGGGAGTTCAACTTTAATTGCTAGACTGGGCTACGTAATAACTAACGACGTCGCGACACCCCGAAAAAAAAAAAGAAACAGAATTGCAACAATGGAGTAAAAATACATTTGAGCAAAAGTGAAGAAGAAGTTTATTGTTCTCTATAGATATACGCTATTATGCATATGCAAAACCGGTAAATCCTCGCCAACTGTGGCCCACGAGGCCGACGCAGCTCCTGCAGAGTTCAAGTCCGATGGAAAGTGCAACGAGACGTTGATAATTAATTTGAACTGAGAACGACTTTAGTTTTTTTGTTTATTTTTCTTCTTCTTCTTCTTCTTCTTATTTTGTTGCAATTTTAGCTTAATTTTTCGCTCTGAATATCATCGATGTTCAAAACACTTCAAAGTTTGATAAATAGGAAAATAATAAATAAAAAATGTTGTATCTTGAAATTGAATCCCCGTATCGTCGTAAAAAACTTCGTTCTACCCTCTTTTCCACTTTTCCCTAGGTACATATATATATGTAGGAATGTGAAAATCTGGTCTGACAGCTTAATTTCCTGTTGTAGGGTATTAACATCTGTATCTTTTATAGCACTTCTACAGGATATGAACGTCAAGACGAGCACATATTATATATATTTATCTATATCGTTGCGAGAACGCGTTCCCCTTACGTTACAATCAATCATAACGTGACTTCGTACCGAAACATAAGTCGAGTATGAATAACTGACGAAATACTATAAATTGTATGTTCACAGAAAATGTGCGTCTTCCAAAAATCATTGGAGGACTTATCCTCAAGGATGGCAGCTGCCGAGGCTCTCCAATCAAGCTGGCAAAATCCAACCGATGCAACACAGTCAACAGAGATGCTTGACCAGCTGAGAAAGTTCGGAGACCGGCTCGGACCCATTCAAAGAAATATAGAAGACACGAATGACCAGGCCAGCATATTTAATTCCAGCAGTGTCATAGTCTCACAAGCTTTACTGGCAAAACTCGAAGACCTCAATGTCAGGTATATCGTACTTTTTTTCTCTATGATACTTGATGTAACAAAAAGCGTATATTTAGTAGTCTCTGACCTTTGATATTTTCTCCATCTGTTATTCGTCACCTAAATTAGTAAATTTTTCAGGTGGAAAGTCCTCCAGGTCGCTGTGGACGAGCGATACAAAATTTTGAACGGATTCGGAAAGGACGGCAGCACCCCTGGCAGCCAGGCCTTCCTCGCTGGCAGCGTTGAACCACCTTGGGAAAGAGCACTGACGCAAGCCAAAGTGCCTTACTACATAAAGTAAACAGACTAGACTGACACCGATCGATTATCAGTAACATTTTTATTATCGTAGGATGACGTTGTAACTCATTTTTTGTTTTTTGTTTTCTTAGCCATCATTTAGAAACGACGCACTGGGATCATCCCCAAATGATTGATCTGATGTCCTCGTTGGCCGACCTCAATGAGGTCCGTTTTTCAGCTTATAGAACTGCTATGAAACTTCGAACCGTGCAGAAGAGATTATGCTGTGAGTATCACAACGATTTCGATTCTGATCTTTGATAGTCGAAAATAATTCTCTTTTTCTGTTCGTCTATCGCAGTGGATATGCTAAGCCTCTCTGCTGCACTGGAGCAGTTCGATTCGCACGGTCTAAGAGCCCAGAATGATAAGCTGATAGATATACCAGACATGGTAACGGTTCTTACATCCCTATACGAATTGATAGCCACAGACAACCCGACGCAGGTTTCAGTACCGCTGTGTATAGATCTGGCGATCAATTGGCTTCTCAATGTATATGATAGGTATGATAGGTGAATATTTCTCTTAAACTACCTCTATTGATGTCTTCAGTTTTTTTGTTATTTTTTTTCAATTTTTTCAACACCGTTACATAATATATTCACTGAATGATCATCATTGGTAAAGACATGCATGAGTTGCATTTTTATAATTATTTATGCACTCAGTTCATTACAATTACAGAATGTTTAGCATGCAGTTTTATTTTTATATCATAAACATAATCGCAGTTGCCACATCAACAATTAATCAACAATCTTCGATCATTCAAACTGATTTATGCTTGTCTGATGAAATTCGTTGTCAAAATGCATGTTGGACATGATTCAGAGTCTATAGAGTTTTGTCTTTGTGATATTGAACTCTATTTTGATAGAGATAGAATAAAACTGCGCACCTAAAACTCACACGACCGACGTATTAAATATCAAACTTTCCGCTGCATCAGCAAAAAAATTTATGAACGGCAACTGCAGCTCACTGATTACGCCGTTCGCTCTCGCTCACAGTATCACTATATTATTTCAGTCAACGAACCGGTCAGATTAGAGTTCTATCCTTCAAAGTCGGCCTCGTATTACTCTGCAAAGGGCATCTGGAGGAAAAGTACAGATGTAAGTTTATCAATTGAATTTTAGCTCACGTATCAATGATTTGAAAGATTAGCACGAACGTAAACTGATTTCCCACTTTTACTAATATCCTCATCTTTTTTTCAGACCTGTTCAGATTGATCGCCGATCCAAACAGATTGGTCGATCAACGGAAACTCGGTCTTCTATTACACGACTGCATCCAAGTACCCAGACAGCTTGGCGAGGTCGCGGCCTTTGGAGGATCCAACATCGAGCCCAGTGTCAGGAGCTGTTTCGAAAAGGCAGGAAAAGACAAGAACGAGATCGAAGCTGTTCACTTTTTGAGCTGGCTTCAGCAGGAGCCACAGAGCATGGTCTGGCTTCCCGTTCTCCACAGACTCTCCGCGGCTGAGACCGCCAAGCACCAAGCCAAGTGCAACATTTGTAAAGAATATCCGATCACTGGATTCAGGTAATCGAACGATTTCAATTCTTGGATCGAAGATTGAAATGGGAATTAACTAATTTTACTATATTCCAGATATCGCTGTCTGAAGTGCTTCAACTTCGACATGTGTCAGAACTGCTTCTTCTCCGGGCGTAAAGCAAAGAATCACAAGCTGTCTCACCCTATGCAAGAATATTGCACCGCGGTGCGTGAAGATCCGTCTTTTCAAATAAAAAAATTCAAAACATGCGAACAAGTTTCAAATACCGTTGAAATATTTCAGACGACGTCGGGCGAGGACGTGCGAGACTTCACAAGAGCCCTGCGGAACAAATTCAAGTCTAAAAGATACTTCAAGAAACATCCAAGAGTCGGCTATCTCCCAGTTCAAACAGTCCTCGAAGGCGACGCTCTTGAGAGTCCGGCTCCGTCTCCGCAGCACAGTACTCTGAGTCAGGACATGCATTCTCGACTTGAAATGTACGCGTCTCGTTTGGCGGAGGTCGAGCTATCAAGGACCCGGAGTAATTCGACTCCGGACAGCGACGACGAGCATCAGCTCATAGCACACTACTGCCAGAGCCTCAATGGCGGGGATAATATCAACGTGCCGAGGAGCCCGGTTCAGGTGATGGCAGCCATTGACGCGGAACAGCGCGAGGAGCTCGAAGCCATGATCAGAGAACTGGAGGAGGAGAACGCCACCCTGCAAGCGGAGTACGAAAGACTCCGATCCACTCAGACCCCGGGATCCACTCCGGAGGACGGACACAGCAACAAACAACCGGACTGCGACATGATCGCCGAAGCTAAACTGCTGAGACAGCATAAAGGCCGACTGGAAGCCCGTATGCAAATACTCGAGGATCACAATCGGCAACTAGAAGCGCAGCTTCAGAGGCTCAGGCAACTGTTGGACGAGGTGAATTAACGTTTCTTCGGACAAATCTCCTCTGATGTTGACGAAACTTGACGACGTAACGACTTTATTTATTCCAGCCAAACGCGTCGTCGCCTTCAAAGACTGGGACTCTTCAGACAAGGAGCGTTACTGCCTCGCAACTGGCTACTGATTCTCCGGCAAAGATGAACGGGCACAATTACCACGACTCGCCAGGTTTGTGTGATCAGATAATTCCGACCGGTTGCTTGGGGCGCTGAGACGGGTGTAGAGTAAAATTGCAGAATGCTTCACATCCTCACATAGAATCTAAGTCCATTTCGTTATCATTCATACAAGGTATTTGGAACATGGGTATTATGGGTCTAGGTGGTGGAGGATGGGGCGAAGGGAGAGCAGGGAGTCTGGAGAGACCGCCGCCCCCGCCACATTCGCACAGCATATCGCATAACGTTGGGAATCTCATGCACATGGCAGGTCTGTACGCTTGAGTAGATTCAATAAGAAATAGACATAACTAATGATTAACGCGTTTGACAATGAGCCACTGATCAATTAACACTAATCCGATGCTTGTCCGCTTTTAACGCAACGCAGGACGGATGTAAGAGGTGAGAAATATCGCTGCGACTGTGTTTTCTGTTCGGATTTTTTTTTCATTCCCCAGCGATTATCTGACTCGAAGGTTTTATTCTGTTCAAAGGAGATCTGGGAAAAGCTGTCGAGGAACTTGTTACAGTGATGACCGAAGATACGTCTAGAACTAACGGTCAGAGAGCTCCTCCGCCGGCGTTTAAGTAATCGAGATTGTTATAAACTTCCTATAATACTGCGAAGACGAAAAAAATTGGACTGTAATTTTTGTTTTTTTCGCTTCGATATCGTCTCTATTCTGATATAAAATAATGTTATAACGGTATTAGACTTAACTTTTAAAAATCGACGACCAAGAACGAGTCTGGCTCCAAACGCATATCAAAATCATATTTGGATACACATAGTAAAACTATGTGTGCGTAATCAACGATGCAGGGCAGTTTGAGGGGATCGCCAAGGTGGTTTTGGGTATTTTATAAGTTTTGATATACAAATTTGTATAGCTGAATTAATAATATTAATATGATTACTGTTGCGACGCTTGGCTACGGCGGTCCCCCTGAGATGATAAGATTTAATAATAAACGAAGAAGAAGAATAAGGGAGAAACTTAACGACACATATTGGCTCATCATATCACGGACCTATCATACAAAGAATCAATTGTTAATTGCTTAGTAGCTAAAAACTATAAAGATTAAGAAAACAAAATATATTATAAATATATAAATATATACATATATACATACATATATATACATAAAAAAATATATATATAATAATAACGATGATATTATACTAATGCATGATGAAGATTTAAAAAAAAAGCAATGTATCAAACTGCGCGTAAGAAACAGGAAAAAAAAAACTCTGTAGTGTAGACTGTATTTACATGACCATGTTTATAACTTCACTGCCATTTTTGATTGAATTTTTTTTTATTTCTCCACCACCGCAGTGAAATTCGGAATATGCCGATTACAATGATTATTTTAAAATTGACGAAGATATCTACATACTCTGTGTATCAGAATTCAAAACAGAGATATATAGAGAGAGGAGAAGAAAGGTAACAGAACAGAAGAAGCAACAACTAATATTATCAGAGAAAGCGAGAAGACGAATATATAATTTAAACCGGCTTTATTATCACGTTAAATACATTGTCGACTTGAATGAAATCATTTTGTATTCAATAATAAATGAAAATAACATAATGACAGTTTAATTTAATGCTCAATCATTATCCTAAACCTCGTCCATTTCGCCAGTTCGGTTTAATTTCAATTGCATTTTATCTGTTCGCTGACTTTGGTCTGGAAAAATTGTATCACATGTTCGGACGAAGGAGAGGGAAATCTTTGCACAGAGATAGCGAAACGAAACCTTTCTCGTCTACAATCGGGCTGTGTGCAATATTTCGGTATCTAATAGAACAAATCGTTCCGGCTGACTACTTATCTGCCAACGATATATATACCTTATCAACTGGTATTCTTCTCATCTCCTTTCAACTTCTGATCTTCGTTCGCTGTGAATTTACTGGATAAAGCTGCAGTATTAAAAGAAGAGGGAATAGGGATATATCGATTGACTTGATGAATCCGTTTTTTCTTTTTATTGATAATCAGTGGATCGAAAACCCTCAACTTTACGTAACCGATGATAACTCGAATCTGATTACACGTAGGTCGAACATTTGATGAATAAAAACTGTGTTACAACATGTCGTTTTATTTTTCTTGCCTACCCTTCGAATAGCTTTGGAGCGAAATTACATCGTAATATGTATGTAAAAAGATTTATCACACTAATTGTAGATTAAATTAACAGTAAATAAGTAATCTTGTGTCGAAACGTAGCATTAAAATATTTTATCAATTATTGTATAAGCGCGTGATCATCGATGGATTTCAGAAAATGATAGCAAGTCAGTGAATAATGTTTCGGTAATTATTATTCCTCGGTCGATTCGACACGATATGCCCCAACTATTAATGCCTTGTTTAAGAAAATAATTATTGTTACCCGATTCTAATCGTCGATATTTATACTATCAACGTTTCCTCATGCTTTTCATTATAATTATTTTTTATTGTTATATAACTAATTACTATCATACAAGTTCCTAATCAATATTACTATGTATTCAATTAATTTTAAATATTCTTAAGCTAGTATCACAATGGCTTGAGACAGTCAAGACTTTCCAGCAGTTGTGCAGCGCGAAAAAAATGAAAAAAAAAGAAAAACTCAAATAAAACAGAAAACGATAAACATTATTTTACTTTTGTTGTTCATCGAAAATTTACTCTACACAATTATTATTATTATTATTATTATTATTTCTTTTCACGCTTTATACATCACCGTTAATAATGATATTTATATTACGTACACATTTTATACACATCTAACAATAATTTATTTACTCATTCGTCTAAATTCATGAAAATAACACAATTTTCTGTTTCTGTGTTTCTGAAGATATCGACGTTCCAAAAATCATATCTGAAATAACAAAAATTCATTAATTCATTAAATAATGAATGAAAATAATAGAAAAACAACGTGCTACTGTTTTCTAATCACATCAGCTTTTTATTTTCAAATAACTTTTGTTCTCTGGTTTTTTTTTTCTCTTTCATCAACTGTATTTTTTTTTTGTCTTTATCAATTTTATTTGGTCTTTATTACTTAGGGTATCAGGTTTAACGATATTAACGAACAGTGTGACGTAAATAAATGAATACGCACGTATTAATATTTACAAGCATTGGTGAAAGAAAAATATAATTCTTCTTCATCAAATTTAACGGTAACAAATTTCTTACAAATTAATTATTACATTCAAAAGTAGTAGAAAATGATCTTTTCAACAACATAATATCGATTTTGTTATTAATTATTTTCTTTCTCTCTTTCTCTTCGATGACGATATAAAAATAAAAGTGTTCCATTTTTTTTTTAAATAAAATTAAAAAAAAAAAGATAAATTAAAATAAAAATATTTTTATAAAAAAAAATAAAAAAAAAAAAAAAAAAAGGCACTGCCATTATTATTTTGTTACGATTGAATATGAAATTATTTTACAAAGATTATAGTTATATAAGTACCTGATAAAAATTAATTACATACCCATCGTGACTTTTTTGACGCAGTCATTTTTCTCCAAACTTATATTTATATTATTATTCATATATATTAAAATGGCAAAAGATGAAAGAAAATTCGTGAAAATGAAATTTTTAAGATATTGAAAGATTTTTTTTTTTTTTGTTGGCAATCAAAATCTAGAAAACCTTATCAACCTATTTATACAATTTTTCTATTGTCCAATGATTTTTTTTTTAAACGAAAGTGCGTCGATTTAATGAAAATTAAATGTATCCCTAAAATTGAAAAGTTTTGTCTAAATGGTAAAAAGAAAGAGGAAAAAAAAAGAAGTTAAGTTTTTCATGATTTTCGCCTTTTTTTTGTTCCTAAAAATAATGTTATTGAATTTTCGAGAATCATTAAAAGGTATCGAAAGTAAGACAAAAAAAAAAAAAAATACATGAATACCTTGGATGTAACAAAATTATAAATATTACATTTACAATACTTTTATAATCTATTTAAATATTCCTACGGAAATCCAACTGCTGTCTTTCTCTATCTCACGTTAATTTATTCGCTTTTCAATTTATTATTATTATTTATTTTTTTAATTAATTAAGTATCGCTATCTATAATTAATTGATTTAGTATCAGTAGATTTTTAAACGTTTTTTTGTTTATTTCCCTGTTCCACAGATCCAGCATCAAAATTAATTATCACATTTACTTTTAACCAAAACTTGACTATCGATTCGAAATAATAAAACAATAAAAAAAAAAAAAAAAAAAAAATCAATTTCGATGTTTATAAAATGATATTTTGTACAAAAATTTCTATTGAACTAAATTAATTCGATCATTCAATCAATTTCTGAACCTGGATCCGTTCTTTATCGTTATTTGAATTCCTGATACTCTGATATTGACAATATTTCCTCCTTTTTTTTTTAAATAATGGTAACTTAACAGATCTACGAACGCTAGGGCGATTCGAGCATAAACGCTCTAGCTCTCGCAGTCATTTTTCTAACTCTACCTCTACTACTGATGCTAATGGCAGGTTCTGGAACACTTTCGTCGCTATCTTCGTTATAATATCGTCTCTTAATTTTCCTTCGATTTCTAATAGGTACAGAATTACTCTCGTCGCTATCCACGTTGTATCTTGGTCGCTTAACCGATCTACGAGATTGCATCAATACTCCATCCTGACTGTCGGAATCCCTGGACGTCGAGGTCCTCTCGTTCCTCTTATTCCTCGGAACGTCGGACGCCTCGCTGTCGCTATCTTCTTCGATCCTCAATCTCTGAGCCAGAGACCGCCTCCGGTTTTCCTCGTCGTCCGAATCCTCGTCGCTCTCATCCTCCCTGCCCTTACTCTCGTCGCTCTCCTCGTCCTCCCCTCCCTTCTCCCGGTGTCTCGTTGCCTCCTGGACCGGCGGAAGCTTTCTTAGGTGCCTTTTAGAACTCCTCTTGACCACCTCCTCCGCCTCGCTCTCATCCTCCGTGCTGGCAGGCTCTAAAAACCGAGTCGTCTCCTCCTCTTCCTCGTCCTCGTCATCCGCTACGACGAACGTCTTAGCCTTTGGTTTACTCTGCCGACTAGACTTTCCGTTCTTCGCCCTGTTTCTCCGCGTTTGTTTACCACGACCTCCGGGCTTGTAACTATCACCCGAATCACTGTCACCTGGGAGATTGTTTCCCATCGTCCTTCTGGTAACGCGGGTTTTTCGAGACGGAGCACTATCGCTGCTCTCGCTTTCTATAGACGCTTCGGAATCGCTGGCTTCGCTGTCGGTATTCCCGTTGTTTTTCGTCGGTGTCTTTTTGGCTATTCTCAATTTTATCTTGAGCCTCGACGCCGCGCCTGAAGCTCGTGTTCCGTGACCGTTAGCCAGCCGAGATGGACCTGAAATGAGAAATAAAATGAGAATCTTGAATAAAACGAACGAAAAATTCTGATGATAGAATTACCGGGTCCATCCGGGTTCTGCGCCTTCGGCGATGGTTGTCGGTCGCTCTCGTCAACGTTGTCGACGTTCGCGTCCTCTTCTTCCTCTTCCTCGGCGCTACTGGGAGGTAAGACTCTGGAAGGTCCTGAAAAATCGATTAAAAAAATTAACAGAAACGTTCCGAGTGAATATTTTTCGAGAATATCTCACCGGCTCCGTTTGTTAAACGAGTACTGATCTTTCCCTTGGTCTTAGACGCGCCGTTGTTAATGTCGTTGCGTCTTCTGGCTGATTTCCAGTTGTACAAAATCCTACGCATGTGTTCTTCGAACATTGCCGACAATCTTATCGTCATTGAGTATATCTGTGTTTAATTTGAATAAAAATAATTATTATTATTAGCAGGATAAAGATAGCGATTATAATTCACGGTAAATTAAGAATCAGGATTGATTAAAGTTGACAATGATCGTACAATCTTTTATCTATAAACCGATGAGTTAGAAAAATAGATGAAATATGCGACTTACCAGAATCTGTGTCTACGTCAAGCAGCAATGCAATTAATTACATAAGAATGGTTTAAAAAAAAAAACCAGCTAGCATCATTTTAATAAAAAAAATACTGCAAGATTTTTTTATACTTAGCAGAATGGAACTAGCTGAGTATATATATTAATTACTCTTCTACGTACGAGAGACGAACATTATTTTATTCAATTCATTTATTTATCAGCTTTATTTAAATATTTATTCGCTAGCGTACGTTTTTAAGTAGGTACATTCTGGTAAGTGGCTAGAAGGGTGTTATCACAATGTGTGAACGAAAATATGTATGGAGGCGCAATATGTGTCCAAATTAAAGAAATATCTGCTTATTATCGTATAGATTTCGATCGATCCGTCGACTCCGAACCCATTTTCCGATACACAAAGATACTAAATTAATTAAATCGAATATAAAGAATCAAACTCACCCTCGATCTTTTATTTGTATTGTAGTTTTTGCTATTCGTGAATATTAATTTTATATCCTTAGAAAATTCCAAAGGAGTTTCGTAATTTCCACCGAGTAGATCTTCCTTTACGGTTCTCAGATCCATAGGGGTGTCTATTATTTGGTAATAGTCGGGGTGTTCGAGCCTGTCTACCGGTTCTCTAGAAAAATCAAATCAATTATTTATTCTAACTGTTAGTAACAGTAATCAGATAAATAGAATTACTTGAAAAGCTGAAACACGACGTACCTGAAGGGAATCGAGTCTTCGCACTGCCATAAACTCTCCAGTAATTGTCTGCAGGCAACTTTCCAATCGCTCAGAGTCTCTTGCGAACGTAAATTACGACTAGACGAAGGCTGCGACCCGCTCGTAGATGGCCTGTTCTTGTCAGCCGTATCACTGTCCGAATCTGATGATTGATAGGTGTCTACCAGCTGGTGATAAACCGCGGGGACATCAAGCTCTGTGTTATCTCTGTAATTTTTTTTTTCCAAGAACAAGCAAACTAGATTAGAACTGGGAATCGATTTTATTGTCCAAATCTTCACAGGGTGTCTACGAAAATCAGAATGTCTAAGGAATATTGACCAATTATTCGATAATTTCGAGGATTATTCAAGAATTGAATGATTTTTTAAACGATTATCTAAGAATTTTGAAGAATATTTACACAAGTTTTCAGTTTTTAATAATGAAGGTTTGAATAATGAATGAATATCGTGGATAAGCGATAAATAATGAGTAAATATCTGGAATGATGAGTGAATATCGTGAATAAGGGCTAAATAATGAATGAATATCGTGAATAATGGATAAATAATGAATGAATATCGTGAATAAGGGCTAAATAATGAATGAATATCGTGGATAAGGGATAAATAATGAATTAATATCTTGAATAATGGATAAATAATGAATAAATATCTGGAATAATGGATAAATACTGAATGAATATCGTGAATAATGGATAAATAATGAATGAATATCGTGAATAAGGGATAAATAATGAATTAATATCTTGAATAATGAATAAATAATGAGTAAATACCTGGAATAATGGATAAATACTGAATGAATATCGTGAATAATGGATAAATAATGAATGAATATCGTGAATAAGGGCTAAATAATGAATGAATATCGTGAATAAGGGCTAAATAATGAATGAATATCGTGAATAAGGGATAAATAATGAATTAATATCTTGAATAATGGATAAATAATGAGTAAATATCTGGAATAATGGATAAATACTGAATGAATATCGTGAATAAGGGCTAAATAATGAATGAATATCGTGAATAAGGGCTAAATAACGAATGGAGAATCAGAATTTCCAAGGATTATTGACGAATTATTCGATAATTTCGAGGATTATTCAAGAATTGAGTGATTTTTTAACGATTATTTAAGAATTTTGAAGAATATTTACACAAGTTTTCAGTTTTTACCACGTTTTTTCAAAGTTATTCAAGAATTATTGACAAATTATTCAGCAATTCCAAGAATAGTTCAAGTTTTTTTTTTTAAGATATTCTAAAATCATTAAACGAATCGGAATGGGATCCTTACTTAATGACTCTGAGACACAGATCTGTGACTATCCTGGCCTGTTTCACGATCTGACTATGAGGTTCGTTGAACTGTTCCGCATTTGTAGCCAAATACCTAACGTCGAATTGAGCCGACGTTATCCGTCTATAAAAGTGATTTTCGAATCTAGCTTTGATAGTAGACAAATCTATCGGGTATTCGACGACGAAAGCATAGCCAGGATAAATATTTAGATCAACAGGTGCGACAAATGGTTCGGCGATCGCCAGAGTCATGGCTTGATCGAGGCCTCTGATGATCCTGCGGCAAGTCGCCTCTCTGTCTCCCATCGGCCACTCCTCGGCATGAGGCTGATACAAAGTAGCTTCGATTTCTTGGGGTAATACGGGAACGGCGCCCCCGATTTCTGGCGGAAGTCCTTGAAGATCAACAATGATAATTATAATCAAATAAAAAGTATCTTAATGAGGATAAATTTCAAAAGAATTTGACTCACTGTCTTCGTCTATGGGCTCGAGATCCCAGGGACTCATTCGTTCGAACTCTCCGTTATCCCATCTGACTCGAAAGCACATGAAAAATGATTCTGGAAAACTTTCGTCCAGGGGTTCCATCGACTGAATTTGTCCCATCCACCAGCCGTCGTCTATCATACATCGGAAACGATCTCCTTCCGACCAGCTCCTGGCCAAAGCGGTCTCAAAGGTCTGTCTGAGAACGAGGAAATCGAGAACGTCCGCCATGTCGTGGTATTTTATGGTGAAATTATCGCCGGTAAGACGACCGTCTTCGTCCATAACGGCTAGTTTCAAACAGCAGAGTCTAGGAGGTCGTATTTCGTACTTGATTCCTACTACTTTGACAAATTCTTGCGCCTGGAATATTTTTTATTGTGTTTTTAAGATGGATTTTTTATTAAATCGTATCGAATTTTCAATGTTTAGGAAGTGAAGAATATAGTTACCCGAATAGTCATCTTGGACCACGGTTCGCATCGAGGACTGAGCTCGTAGACTTTTTTGTTACGAACGGCGTCGATGTAGAATTGATGACCTTGTCGGAAATAGACTATTTCGTCACCCATTTGGGGATAGTAAGGAGCTTTGCGCGGAATAATCGCAGATAACCATTCCGGGGGACGATATGCTTCGGGTACCTCACCGATTCCATTCGGTATTGGTGCGATCTGTAAATAATTAATGATAATGGACAAATTAATGGAAATGATGAATAAATAATGAATGAATATCGTGAATGAGGGAAAAACAATGAATGAATATCGTGAATAATGGATGAATAATGAATGAATATCGTGAATAATGAATAAATGACGAATGAATAT
>JAFFZH010015195.1:0-18794 GCA_018420115.1 Euura saliciscinereae | reverse complement strand
AATAATGAATAAATGACGAATGAATATCGTGAATAATGGATAAATAAGAACGAATATCGTGAATAATGGATAAATAATGAATGAATATCGTGAATGATGAATTAATATCGTGTATGGTGGAAAAATAATGAATAAATAACAAAGAACGTCATAAGTTATGAATAAATATCATCAATATTGAATAAATAATGAATGAAAATTGTTATTCATGAATGGATAATAAGTAAATAATTAATAAGAATCATTGATAAAGTGTTTTTTTTTTCATGAACAACAGATTGAATCCCCAATTAAAAACCACTAATTCTAAAAAATCTCACCTTTTTCCTGGGTCGTTGGCTCCGTCTCCTGTCTGACTCGCTAGGCGGAGTGACTGACCGTTTCTTAACAGGTCTTCTTTTGCTTCTTTTAGGTGGTTCGAGATTAACTCCGTGATCCGCGATCCAGTCCGAATACTCGCTGCTCGAATCCGAGCTGGAGCTATCCGAGCACATGTCTTCTTCGTGGGCGGAAGAATCGTTGCTATTACTGCTCGCAGAGCTTCCGGTGACGTCAACGTTGTCCGGATTCTGTATCGGAACAAAAATTCAGACTCAATGAGTATCAAAGTAGGATAAATCCTATCATCCGTCCCAAAATCACCTCGAACTCGTCGTCCTCCCGATCTTCTCCCCTCGCCGCCCTTGTTCTGTACCCGTGACGAGTTCCTCTGTTCTTTTTACGATTTCCCAACGGTCCTCTGACCCCGCCTAATCCCTCGGCTGGATTAGCGGCCGCGGGTCTCCGCCTCATCTCTCGTCTCCAGTGCTCGAGCTCCATTTCCGCGCTCGCGTTGCTGTTGAAGAATGTAAAGAATCTAATTTAGTGTGTGAAACATGAACGAAGGTATCAAAGTCGTGGATATTTCTCTTCGACCTCTCGCTGCACTTCATTGGCCAAATAAAATTTTAATATGCTTCCTACGATGCGATAAATCGCTGGACGACTTACAGCGTCTTAGTCACAGTCTCTAGAACTCCGTAGCTGATGGGTCTGGCTAGAATCGGTTTGTTCCATGGCGTCGTATTGTCTCTTTGCCAATTTCCGCTGCTTTGTCTGACACCTTCGACGTCTCCGGCTCGTCGCAGACCCGATCTACTACCTCGTGGACTGGCCATGTGTCTGAGAGGAGGCTCTCCCTGATCCTCTTCCTCATTTTCACCGTCGACGATTATGTTGTTTCTCTGAGCAAGAGCTTCTATCAGACGATCGATATTGGAGCGAGGCTCGTAGCCCGGAAGACCTTCGATCACTTCCTGCATTCCTGTGGAGAAAAGTCGTTAATTTTTTTTGTCTTTAGAGAGAAAAGAACTTAAATAAGGATAAAAAAAGATCGAAAAACCCCACATTATTCAACTAAAAAGGAGAATAATTAATTTTAAAACGTGATTAATGATTAGATATCCGAAATAATTAGGTAAAAAACGTGAATAATGATTAAAAAATCGAAATAATCAATTAAGAAACATGAATAATCATTAAAAATCGAAAATAATTGATTCAAAATCGTGTATGATGATAGAAAGCCCCAAATAATTTACTTTAAAACGTGAATAATGATTAAAAATTCGAAGTAATCAATTAAAAAACATAAATAATTATTAAAAATCGAAAATAATTGATTCAAAATCGTGTATGATGATAGAAATCCCCAAATAATTCACTTTACAACGTGAATAATGATTGAAAATTTGAAATAATCAATTAGGACACATAAATAATGATTAAAAAACGAAAATAGTGGATTCAAAATCGCGTATGATGATAGAAAGCCCCAAGTAGTTCACTTTTGAACGTGAATAATGATTAAAAATTCGAAATAATCAATTAAAGAATGTGAATAATGATCAAAGATTCTAACTAATTGATCAAAATCTTTCAATACTGATTAAAAAAATCCCGCATCATCGATTCAAAACGGTGAATAATCGATGAGAAAAGTCGTTTCAAGAAATTCTCGGCTCATTTTCTTTTTTTAATTATTTTATATCGTTACCACCGGCTCCCACAGCGATATTCGGCACCAATTGTTCCCCCCTACAATTCTCCCTGCCAGGAACGAGCCTTTGCAAAGCAGGTGGATAAGGATTGCCGTCGACATCGACAAGGAAGGGTGGAGGCATAAGATGCGGTGCGGTCTGAGTTTGTTCGTCCAAAACATAATGATTCGAATCTCTGATCAGCGGGCGATAATCCGTGTGGAAGAAGAGCTCCTTGGGGACCTGAAAAGAGGCGCGATTAGTTTCGTTTAACAAATTTCCGACTCTCCCAAGAGCCAACGACTTACGACTTTCAGTCTCTCTATGCCGGATCCGAAACCGTATAGGAGTAAATGACCGTGGGAATCGGTCGCGGCAAGCATCGTCCCGTCGGGAGCCCATTTGGCATCGAAAACTGCCCCGTGACCCTGACCCTCGATGAAATTTTGAAAACAGGCCACCGGTTCGGTGCTCAAAATGTCCCATATTATCAGCTGTCCGTCGTGACCGGCGCTAAGAAGCACTCTTGGATCCATCGGGTGAGATTCCAGGACGAATACCTCGTCCCGATGACCTTTCAACACCTGCCTAAGCTCGCCGGTCTTTGCGTCCCATACTTTTAACGAACTATCGTTCACCGCTGTTATCACCCACTCGTCGCTAACGTCCCAACTGACCATTGTCACTTTTGCTTTTTTATTCGTATCGTCTTCGACCTCAGGTTCGCTGGAAATATAAATTTAATATTTTTGTACAATTTACTAAATAATAAATTTTTTAGGATCATTAATTCGAATTTTACTGATAAAAATGATCAGAGTTTAAATAATTTTGAAAAATTGTTAAAAAATCTCTAAACGTGAACAAAACTTGTAAAAATGAATCCCAAAACGAAGATTATCCGTTTACCCAGGAAGTTTAGTGGTCATAAGAAGCCTAATATTGATCCACTGCTGTTGTTCAAAGTGCCAAACATTCGCGGTTCCATCCTTAGACCCGGATATGAACCTGAGTCCGTAATGCGCCCACTGAATACTGTCCACTGTATCCGTGTGAGCCTCGACTTCGAGGACCCTCCGAGGTCCCTCGTCCCCGAGCATCGCGTAGACCCTGACGTTATGATCCGCTGAACCAGCAGCCATGAAAGCGCCGCCGGGGCTAAAAGACGCGCAAATCATCTGCGCCTGACCAGGCCTCATCTTCTCGTGGTACTGAATAGGCTTTGTTCTGTAATAAAAAACGTTTCAATTATATTCACTCTCGTATTAAATAGCGAGAAAAACCATGAAAAGGGACTGACTGGAACATCGCACGCTCTTTTGGGTTCTTTGTGTGTGGCCAAAATGCGACGGAGCCGTCTGTGCTGGTTGATACGAGGTAGTTGACGCCGTTGCAGGATATCGGACAGAAGTTTACCGAAGTTATCATCCCCGAGTGTCCCGAGAGAACGGCGACCTTTGAGACAAAATGATGAAAGAAAGAGTTAAGAGTCGTTCAAAGATAAGCGAGTTCGAGATCCCACTCACTGGGGACATTGTCTGAAAGCACCAGACTCTCAGAATCCTGTCCAGACTGCCAGCGGCCAGTAAAGTGTTGTCGAAATTGACTGCAATGTCCATTATTTCCGAGGAAGCGCCTCTGAAGGTTGCTAAAAGTCGTCCGTCCACCGCGCTCCATATTTTAACTAGCAAATCGTCGGCTCCTGTTATTATGTATTTTCCAGTTCTGTCGTACAGGACGCAGTAGACGGCCGATAAGTGGCCGAGAGTGTGTCTGTAGAGCTGCATCTTGCTGTAAAATCTCGTCGGCAATGCTTGACGACGGGTCAGAGGCCCGGAGTTTTCTCTTCCTTGAAGTACACGGACTGTAAAAAGAAGAAGACGGAGATTGAGAGGCAGGTTCCACCTCGGAGGCTCGAGATCTTTCAAGTTTTACCGATGTTGTGGCAGTTTGTCACCCCTGGTGGATCGACGACGGGTTTTCCTCCTCGTCTTATGGAATAAAACAAGGCTCCCAATATCTGTCGGAGCAAATCTGAGAGCAGAAAACGTTTTTTTTTTACTATTGTTACAGTGTTTATTTCGGCGAGTCGACGCTAGTACCTTCTTTCGTGCGGAGTAAAGACTGCTGTCCAGCCCCGAGGAGCGAAATGGCTCCCGGTATACACGGCGGGACCTCTTTCTCCAGTACTGGACCGATGCGAGCACATATTTGGAGCAAATGTTGAGGTCCGATGTGCGAATATTTGCGTTCCTAAATAATATGAAATTAGAATCTATCCTCGAAGTAGTAGAATAATTTTTTTTTTTTAATAATTGTTACCGAAATTATTTCATGGAATGTTTGTATTCTATAAAAATATTGATCTAAAATCGAATAAGCTTAGAATTTAATTTCTGAGATTCTAAGCCACCTGTTTTTCTTTTTCGTTAATGAATTCAGTGAATCATATTGAATATAATTTATTTCATAAAATATCAGTAAATGGACCATAAATTCTCTTTCCATTTTTTTTTTCTCTGAATTAGTGCGATTTATTGATAAATAAAATTGCAAAAACTGTTATAATTAATCCAGAGAAAAAATCGATCTATAGAAACTAAGGATAACGTGAAAAAAATTTTGTTCTTTTTGAAAAAATTTTAGTATTCAAGCATAAAATAAGTTTAAGAAAAAAAAAAGAATTTTTCCGATTGAAAACAAAAATTGAAACTTTTTTTTTTTTTTTATTGTAAATAAATATGATATCGGATTTAAAATTAAGAAGCCTAAAAAAAAAGCATTTTTCGGATTGAAAACAAAAGTTTTGATACTTTTTTTTTTAATTGTCGATAAATATGATATCGCATTGAAATTAAGAAGCCAAAAAAAAAAAAAAAAAACAAAAATCGCTGTGTGTGTACCTCGTATAGGTAGGCGGAGTAGTTACAAAAGTTTATAAATAAAAGCGGCAAAACATGACTCGAAGGGAAGTAGCAGTCTTGCGAGCGAGAGAGAAAGAGAGAGAGCGAGATAGATATAGATCGACACGCGCGTCGTAAATACAGATACGATCATGCCTCTCACACTCTCGCTACACACATCCGCGCCTCGTATCTAGTAGTACGTATATTCATTGATCAAGCCTAACACAAGCGCGGAGTTGAATCGCGTCGTCTCTGATTGGTCGGCGATGCTCGGAGGGGGCGTTACGTCATTCGTCGTCGTGATGAGAGTAGGGGAAATAGGAGGGGAGGGGGGATGGAGACACAGAGGCTCACGGGTCTCTCACGTATATATAGGGGTAAAAAAAACTACGGACTGTTACCATAGTTGTTGAACGAGAAGCGAGGGGGTGGAGAATATGTCAGGGAATGCAAAATAAGACGACCGCAGACTATGCAACGAGGATCGAGAATTTTATTTAGACGCTGCGCGATCGACGACGAAACAAACGAGCGCCATATGCAGCGATCTGTTTATCGTTGAATGGAGATGGAGGACAAAAAAGAAGAAAATCGTAATTACCAATTCCTCGAAGGTCTGATTGTGCAGATTTCCCTCCCAGTCTATCCGTTGCGGAAGAATCTGCGGAATATATAGATCGCGATTTTTTATTTATATTTTTTTTCGATATCGCAGCGGTTTACGGACAGATAAAACACTCAAGGTTGACGACCTTGCAATTTCTTATGTTTTGACAAGTAGAGAAACCACGTGCAAACCATGTGGAGCCACTGGCTGTGTACAGTGACCCCCGGCAAAACGTCAACTTGAACCACACACGATCTACTCACCTTGGCTCGTTCCAGTTCTCTTTTGAGGTGCTGAAAGTCATATTACGATTGTTATATTGTTTGAATATCGGTAGCTAATGTTTTCGTTTGTTTACTCACCTCCGCTGTATCTCGGCAAGGACCAGCGGCGAGAAACTTGGTGATAAGGAAATACAACTCTGCAATATACGAATATAAATATAATAACGCCAGTGTTAAAATGGACAGTATAACCGCGGCTACTGGCGTCGACGGTCCGCGGTTTTACGCGTACGACAAAATTTACCTGGAGCTATAACGGACTCGTTCCGCGACCTCTGGGCCTCCATAACTCGAGTTTAAATCGTATTATTCACTCACTAACGAATTGTTGGTACAATTTATTTTTATACTCCCATGGATTTAACGGGGCCATTTTAACAATTTCATTTTCTCTCGGACAGAGGCCCCTCTCGAGTATCACAAATACCGCGTCACGCACGCTACACGCCGACGCGAAGTAGTTCGATCCGAGACGCTGCGTCGAGTCTAGGCGTCGATAGAGCGGCTACTCGTCGTCGCTGAGGGTATAAAAAATTTCCTCGATCTAATATCCGTCGATATTATCGATAAACTTGTCCAATATCCTCGGAAATACTCGCTTAAAGTAGAGTTAAAAATTCTCGACGATCACGCGCGCATTGATACACTCGACCGGAAAGAAACTGTTGATGGTGGGGGGGGAAACCAATATGGCGTCGAAATCCCAGGGATCGTTATACGCGCATGCGCCTCGTTGTCTTCTGTCTCGTGGTGTCATGGTGTCGGTGGTTTTCGGCTAATTGTGATTCCCCGAAAACAAAAAGTCGGAAATATCATGAAGAACCGTCAAAGTGACGCAAAAGAGACTCGAAACTGTTTCTAGTAGCGATTCAACGCGAGACCGAACGTAATTTCGGAGATAATCGTTGAGTATATTCGATAACCGACCATAACCTCACTTCGGGATGTCTTGGATAAGGGAAAACACGCTGAATTGGATACAACTGATGGCTGTGAAGGTACTGAAGACCGGACCCGTTCCCAAACACGTCGCTATCATCATGGACGGTAATCGACGATACGCAAACAAGAACGGAGTCAAGAAGGTCGAAGGTCATAACAAGGGGTGCGTGTAGCTTGATTACGTGGCTTTAGATCCTAGCTGCTGTCGTTGCGTCTATCCTCGCTCTAGAATGACGCAATATCATCTCAATTATTAAATTTTACCACTCGGAACTTGAATCTCATCATAAAACGATGGTATCGGAGAAAACTTTGTTTCGCTGGCTCAAAAAACCCCCAAAAAGTGTTTCTGTAATGTAATTTTTTATTCTTATTCAGGTTCGACAAGCTCACAGAGACGCTTCAGTGGTGTCTCGAGTTGGGAATCCCCGAAGTTACAGTATACGCATTTAGCATAGAGAATTTTAAGAGAAGCGAAGACGAGGTGAACTGCCTGATGGAACTGGCTAGACAAAAGTTTCAGAAGCTGTTGGACGAGAGGTGACGAAGCTTCTAACTAACTAACGTATATCGCCTCTCAACGAACCCGAATTTAATTTTCAGAGACAAGCTGATGGAGCACGGAGTGAGGATAAGAATAATTGGAAACTTGTCTTTGCTTCCGAACGACGTGCAGAAACTCATAGCGGAGGCGATGGTCATCACCAAGGAGAACAATCGCGCGTTTCTCAACGTCGCTTTTGCTTACACTTGTGAGTATAACGAGGGAATGATTTAGTCTGCGATTTTAATGATGTATTTTTTTTTGTCTAGCGAGGGACGAGATAACGAACGCGGTCAAGGAAGTGGTGAGGGGTATCGAAAAGGCGGATATAACGCCCGAAGACGTTAGCGAGGAACTTATATCCGAGTGTCTTTACACGAATGTTTCCCCGGAGCCTGATCTGCTCATTCGAACATCTGGCGAAGTCAGATTCAGCGATTTTCTCCTGTGGCAGGTGAGACGGTGACGAGGATCTGAGATCGATCATTTAGAATGATTATTTCTTCCCTGTTTTCAGACCACGTGCAGCTGTATCTACTTCACCGAAGTATTATGGCCCGAATTCAGCGTTTGGGATTTACTCGCAGCTGTATTTTACTATCAACGTTGTTACTCGGACCTAGAATTCGTTAAAGAAATAGAAAAAAAGCAGCCTCTAGTTGTTAACAATAATGATAATAGAGTTATCAATTTTGTCAAAGATTTGAAAAGGGACAGAGATATTACGTTGGAAAAAATTTCCCTCGGTTTAGAAGGGAAAACGTAGTGGCCAACTGACCATTGGAATTGAGTAAAATGAAAATAGAAATACTTTTTATCTTACTCTACTCAACACAGTAGAAAGAATCTCTTGTTCCACTTGATAGAATTAAATTTAAGCTGGAGCAGATGATTTTTCTACCGTGTAGAGATCAGAGTTGCTATTAAATTATATATTTATTGTATATGAGAAGTAAATTTTCGTTCATTTATATTCTTTTAGTTAGTTTTAACGGGTAATTAATGAGAGAATCTTAAAACTGTGAAATATTAATAAAAATTGATAGAATACATTCCAAAGATATTAGTTTGTTTGTTTATTGAATAATAATACAATACAGCTAAAAAAAACTAGTTTTTATAACGTATATAAATAAAAAATATACATTATTACATAATTAATTGTACAAATAATTAATTGAATACGATATAAAGTATTTATTATTATAATCAAATTCGTTAAAAATACTTTTTCTCCTCGTTCATCATAGTGTATAAAATTTATCATGCTATCAATATTTTAAAATATTCTTAACATCAAGCGCGTTCTTTCGCGTTACATTATTTACAGCCTATCTCCGTACACGCTACGTCACAGTAGATAAAGGCGTTACGCACTCTGGCTCTGAACAAACCGCATGAATAATTATCAGCTTATTTAGAGTTATAAGAAGGATGAAACGCTCTGCGAGCCGAAGGCTGCCTCTGCCTGGCCAGAAACGACTGTCCTTGACCAGCGCCCAAGGCGACCAGTCTCTGATCAACGGCCTCCTTCTGGCAGGCAAAACCTAGCTTGTAGTAGGCAGTGACCATAAGTTTCTCCTCCATCTCCCTCAGGAGTTTATTGTCCTTGTAATTCCTCTCCATCTCGTCGATTATCTTCTGTTTTTCAATCAATTGATTTCTCAGGACGAGTACCTCGGACCCCGAAGCAGCGTTTTGCTTCGGCAGGCTCTTTATCACGTTCTTAGCTTTCTCGACGTATTTTTTATATCTCTCTTCCATCGCGACGTTCTCGCATTCCTTCCTGGTCAGACTCTCCTGCAGCATCAGGCTCTTCTGTTTCTGAGCCTGGAGCGCGGCGTCCCGTTCTTCCTGCTGCTGACGGAGCCTGTCGCACTCCGTCTTCAGTCTGTGGACTTCGTCCTGAAGCTGTACGATCTTTTGCTGGAGTCCCGCGCTTTCACCGGCCATCCGGTTCTCCTTCGCCTCTTCCAGCTGGTTTTCGAGCTCTATTATCCGCTTGTTTGCCTCCCGATTTTGACCCCTCAACGCGTTCAGTCTCTCCTCCGAGTCGTCGAGCAGCGCCTGAACGTTGGGTATCTTGTCTTCGTTCCCCTTCTGATTGAGCTTGAGCATCTTATTCTCGTGCCGAAGCCTCAGAAGCTTCTCCTTCACCTCGGGTGGAATCATCTCCGCGTTATCTACCGCATCCACGTCCTCGGGTTTTGCGGAATTTTCCTGGGCCTGAAGCTGCGTGCATTTGAGTTCCTCGTTGTTCTCCTTCAGGGCGTCTCTCTCGACTATCAGTCTGTCCCTCTCCCTCTGTACCGCGTTCAATTTTGCCTCAATTTTTTTTCCCTCAAATTGCAGTTTGTCCGATTTGTTTATCTCGTCGTCCAATTTTCTGTGAACTTCGGCCAGCTGCTTCTTGCAGAGCTCCAGATGATTCCTCAGCATCGAAGCCCGCTTCGCCTCCTCCTCGTACTCCATGTTGGCTTGGACGTATTCCATGTTTTTGTCCTCCAGTATCTTCACCTGGCGTCTCAGATCGCTCAGGTCCTCCATCTTCTTCTTGTACGATTCTATCGTGAGCTCGTACTTTGCGACCTTGTCCGCGGTCTCTCTGAGCGCGTCAACTTCGTCTTTAAGATGGTTCGCCTCCTCCGCCGACTTCTGGAGCTCCTCTTGCTTGGACTGAAGCTCGAGAACCTCCTTCTCCAGCAGCTCGACCTTGAGTCTATAGTCTTCCCTGGAAGTCTCCATCTTGAACATCTCGTCCTTAAGATTCTCCAGCTGCTTCCTAAGCCCCGAGTACTTCAGACTGGACCCGGACTCCTCGGGGTTCTCAAACTCCTCCAGCCTCTCCTGCAGCTTCTTGGTCTCCGCCATCAGCCCCGCCTTCTCCTCCTGCAGGAGGGACAGCTGCTGGTCCAGCTCGTGGCACCGCTGCGCGAGCTGGTCCCTGGAGTCAATCGCGACCTGCAGCTCGCCCAGGAGTCTCTGCTGGTTCCCGTCCCCAAAATCGAGCGATTCGAAGGTCAGACTGGCTCCGAGGCTGAGGCGAGGACCGTGCATGCATCCCTCCAGTTCCTGGATGCTCTGCATTATGACCTGCTGCACGACTTCCTCCATCCCCATTATCCTCGTGATGTACTGCTGCTTCTGGTTGCAGTTCACAGCGCACCCCAAGATCAGCTGGAGGAGTCTGCGCAGCTCGTTGTTGTCGCAGTGCTCGCCTATCCTGGCTGCGTCGGGTTTAACATAACCGGACAACTGCTGGTTCAGGCACTCGACGTAGTACTCGGTGACGGCTTCTATGATTTTCTTAAGATTGCTCACCTTGAGTCGCCAGTTTAGACTCACGTCGGTTTTTATCTTGGAGCGCCAGGCCGCGGTGAACCACTCGGGCGCTATTTGGGCGAGCGCCTCGGCCATGGCTACTCCGTCGCTTATGTCCTCCGCGGATGAGTGGGCCGCCTGGAGCTCGAACGTGTCGAGCCACTTGATGAGGCTACCGAGCTGCTGGTTGTTCATTGTAACCTCAAAATCGCTAGATTACTTCGAAGAGGTTTGTGACAAATATGACCTCGTTCCGCGTGTTTGTAGCGTTCAAAAGTCAAACTCTAACGACAATGGGATATGAGATTGTCGATAAAATGGGATTTTATTTCGATTTTTCGGACACTCGATTCGCTTTTGTCTGTTACGCAACGTTGGGTCGATGCTCGTTTGTTTGTTTCACTGTTATCATATACGTTATGACTTATGAGGTTATGGACAATGGAGAACGGAGACAGAGACCAGACAGACAGGAGATGGTTACGTCACGTCGAGAATGTTCATTCTGTTATATCGTTTGTTGTTGCACCCCATGAAGTAAGAGGGACCGAATTCACCCGAAGTAGGTATTTGAAATTGGTTTTAGAAGCTACAAAGAAAGTTGTTACGGTTTAGAATTCGTAGACGCGGGTCGAGATCGTTATTCGTTCGATGTGACGTCGTGAGGATATGAGAGAAAAATAATAGAGAATAATAATTCGTTTATGAATATATCCTTTAATCTTATAAAACGGAGCGAATAGAATAAATAAATATGGGAAATAGTGCGAAAGACGCAGCCCTCGCTTTGGCCGTTCAGGAGCGATTGAACACCTTTGGGGTTACCGAGAACGCGATAATGACACCTGCGGTAAGACACGAATAAACGATAATAAATATTTATTCAAATTTAGTAGATATTCGTTGCCGTAAAAAGTGATTTATTTTCGAAGCGTCGAATCTGATTCGCGTACATAACCTATAAAACCTCTGCATCATGAGACGAAATAAAACGAGAGTCATGATCACTAATATATATTTATTTATTTATTTATGGATAAATATTGACACTTTCTCTATCAAAGAGAAAACATTTGTCAATGTTATTTGTTACAAAGTTTCTTATAAAATTATAATTGACGATATACTGAATAATATATAATTTATTCATTTATATCAATTCATTCATTCATTGATTCACCAATTGCGGATTTGTTGTCGGTTCTTTTTTTTTAGTCCAGGGACAATTACGTGCCTCGAACCCTGGTAGACAACACATTGGAGCTGATCGACCCCACGCCGAATATTCACACGTTATTCGTACAATTTAACGCTAAATATTTCTGGAATAAATTATTGCCGGTAGAAGTGAAATGGAGCAACAGAATGACGAGGTAAAAAAAAAAATTGTATCTACAATTATTTTCTTAGAAAAACAATTTTTTCTTATTTTATTTTTTATCAAATTAAAATTGAATAGAATAAAAAAAAAAATTATCCAGTTTTTAGAAGCTAATTTTTAATCAATTTTTACAATATTATTATTATTTTCATTGAAATAATAATCATTCTGATTGTTTCTTTAATTGATTTTTTTAATTCACAGCTGCGCAGGAGTTTGTTCTTTTCATCCGGGAAATTCTCAATGTGTAATAACGCTGAGTGTGCCGTTACTGAAGTTGAGACCGAGAAAAGATCTGGTCGAAACACTTTTAGTAAGCTAAAATGATACAATGATTGGTTCGAGCTCGAAATTACCAACGAATATTCGCCGAAAAGCCATAATTCCGAATCGAAAAGGACGTTTTTTCGATCAAGAATTCGGCAAAACCGTGAAATACTCTTCTTTGATACTTTTTATTCGGAATTATGCCTTTCGGCGGAATTTTGAACCCGTCGGCACAAATTCTGTCAATAATAATCTTGAAAACAATTTATTTATCGTTCAGCACGAGATGATTCACGCCTATTTATTCCTGACCAATAACAATCGGGATCGTGACGGTCACGGTCCAGAATTCCACAAGCATATGTATCGGATAAACAAGCAAGCTGGAACAAATATAACTGTAAGATAAACGAATTTTCTCCGTAATATCAAATATACGAAATTAACAAATCATGCAATGTTGAATTTCCGATTGATTTCAGGTGTACCACAACTTTCACGACGAAGTTAAACTCTACCAACAACATTGGTGGCAGTGCGACGGTCCCTGCCAGACAAAATCACCGTATTTCGGTACCGTTCGTCGCGCCATGAATCGTCCACCGGGACCAAACGATAACTGGTGGCACAAGCACCAGCAGAATTGCGGAGGAAAGTTTATAAAGGTTCGGGAACCCGACAAGAAGCCACCTAAGAGCAAGAAGCCTCCGAAGGATAACAACAAGGGTCCAAAATCAAAGGACATATCGGACTGGCTGACTAAAACGGGAAAGACCAAGAGTTCCGCTTCGAGTACGATAAGCGAAACATCGTTACCGACTAAAACGGTGGAAAAAACTGTTCCCACGACAAATAAACCGTCGTCATTTACCAAGCTCGGTAATAACGGTAATAATATTCACGGTTGGGGAGTCGGAGGGCCGAGCGGCAGCCCGACTCGTCCTACGGGGTCCGTTGGGGCCGTTAAAACTCCGAAATTTCACGCATCCGGAGTTTTGGGCGGATCCGGATCGGGGAGAAGCAATTTGCTGGATAAATTTCATCCGTCTATAGTTCCCGCGGGAGGTAAATCGAAGAAGATCGATAAAGGGCCGATCGTGGACCTGACGCAGACACCTCCTAAACGAAAGAGCGAAGATCTCGGAGGAACAGCATCAAAGATGACTAAACACGATAAAAAGATTCCCCACAATCTTAAATGCCCTGTCTGCGATAAAGCCGTTACAATATACGAGTTTAATCGTCATCTCGACCAGTGTCTGATGTGCGACTCTACTGGCCACGACGATGCCAATCAGAGCACACCGAAGGTGACCAAAAAGCTTGGCGACGGCGAGACCGACTCTCCGAAGTGCAGTTCCGCCGCTAGCGTCGATTCGGAGGATTCGAACGGTTCTAAGGAGGAAAGACAGAAATGTCTCGTATGCGACGATTTTATATCTCCCGGAATGACGCTTAACGAACATCTGGAAAGCTGCATCGAATCCGCGTTCAAGGACGAGTCGATTCTCGAACTTGATGATGGCGACGATAACGAAAACAGGGACGGCGATGGTAGATCGAAGAAAAAATTTCCATGCCCGCTGTGCATGACTCTGATCGGAGAGTCGTTGATGAATCAACATTTGGATCAATGCCTGAGTGCGGATTTGCTTAAAAATTATATCGAGTAAACGATCCGCATTAAATCGGATAATGAAATTTGATAGAGGCGTACTTCTTACAGCGGAGATTAAAACGATTGTTGTATCATGTATGAATGTTTAAATATTCAGCTTCGTTGAAGCACATAATGTGATTTCCGTCAATATCTTAAGATTAGTTACCGTATCTTTATTTTCTATTATTATTATTTTTATTTTTTTAAGAGATTGATTTCATACCGATTAACGTTATATTATTTATTACTGTATTTATAATTTTTTGTTACCAATTTGAGGCGAGGTTTTTTTTTTTTCTTCTATATCGTCTGTACCTGATACATCTAGACTTTGTGTAAACAGAAAATATTCCAGGTGCATTACCGTCGGCTCAGATACCAATTGGGACCGACGGAGATTGAAATTTAAAGACTGCAACGAATTATAAATAATATACTGCCGATGTTGATGTAGGATGTTAATGTAGGAAAGAAAGAGTATTATCGATAGATTAATGTCGTCGTCTTCTATTTAAGAGCTTCGGTGTGAATCTCGAAATTGTTGAATAAAAATGGTTTAAAGAAAAATGAACTGAAATAACTCGTTTCAAGAAATAAATGTTATGCAGCTTGATTATTCTATTAGAAAATCAGTATTATTACAATATCATAGCAGAATATTATTATTATTATTATTGTATATGTAGTATAAAAAAAAAACTTAAATAAATACATTTTTATTCTTCGAGAAGTTAAATTCAAAGCCGATTTTTTTATTTAAAAAAAAAAGTTTAATATCCTTATCTGCTTCTTATTGCTCCTATTAATGATTTATAAGTATTTTAATTCACGACGTTTCGATATCACGACGCATGCAAAGACCGCAAGAAAATTCTTGCAAGTAGTTTGGATACAGTAAAACTAATTGTTCCGGTGTCCAGTAGACGTACAAACCAATTTCTGCGTACAAAAGCTCCACCGTATTCTGACCGATTCTTATTCTGGAAAAGAAAAATTGATTATCAAATTATTACTGATGAAAATGATTGAGAATCTTCGAGGCGTGAACCACTCCGAAGAATGGCGTACACCAGACTTCAAGGACTTCACAGGACTTCATCGGACTTCACGGGACTTCAAGGACTTCAGGGACTTCAGGGACTTCTGGGACTTCACACACTGTTGTACACCGGACTTCAAGAGTGCAGGTTCACCCCTCGAGAATCTTCAAACATAGAAGCGACATACTTTTTTCCTCCAACATCTTCGAATTCGTAGTTTCTTTCCAATTCCAAATTTACGTCGTGCCTGTAGACGGATCCTCGCCCCGCCTCAGGCTCAATTTTTATATCGTCGGTCCCTTCGTAGAGTTTAAAACTCACGGTGTGAGAATCGCTCTTGGAAGTTAGAGCGAAGGCTGGTTTATCGCCTTGGCAATGACCGAGCAGCAGGTTTTCCTCGTTGTACGATAACGGCGCGGAAGAATTATAGCTCGATCTCAAGATCGTCGGCGTTATCAGACAAGAGCCGAAGAAATTATCGACTATAAAATTATCCAAATATTTATGGAGCCTCGTCTTGGTCAGGAAATAATCTACGGATGTAGGATTCAACTCCAAAGTAACGTTGTGGCCGTTCAATCGAATCTCTGTTTTACTCGATCCCTTCGGAAACTCTGCGCTCAACGTTAATTCCCCAGACTCGCTGCTGTTGCCGTCTATCAGATCGTACAGGGCTCGTAGCTTGAATAAGCCTTTCGACAGAACTTCCGGTAGCTGTGGAAAAATTTGAACAATTATATCCTCGAGAACAATTGCTTTTCTTTCGACTTACATTATCGTACGTTATCCTAGCTTGATAATTCCTCAGCGTTGATAGTTCTCTTGAAACCGCGTAGCAGGCTTCTGTGAAAGGGACGAAATTCAAACCCAGAGTTTCCCGCCGACATTGTTCGTAGGGCCAAATTTTCGACTGCAGGCTCTTATTCATCTGGTCGCCGCTTATCTCTCCCTGTAAATTTATCCTTATCGAAGAACCGCTGCATTTGCCGTTTACCGTGTCCGCCGATCCCCAGGCTACGTCTAATCTCGTCAACGACGAAGCGCTCGGAGTATTACTCAGCAGACTCCATTCCCACGGAAGCGTTCTATCCGCTTCGATGCAAATCTGATAAGAAAATTTGTACGTTTCGATAATTTACGATCGTTGAATTTATTTATCTTTCTCACCTTCCAAGGCCTCAGTCCGGTTTCTGTTCTGGAAGCTTTAATCTTTAGCGTGTCCGCTGCCCAGCCCACAGCGTCGTACAGTATCGATAGATTCCACTCCTGAAGGATCTCGTCCGATCCGATGGGTCGCCGGGTGAGAGAGATGAAACTTTCCCTTCCTTTTTTTAGGTACTCTAATTTGACCTGGAAGCATCAAAGGATCGATGAAAACCTTTGGGTAATTTGTCGCGAGGATTTTTACCTCCGTAGGTTGCACGCTGTAGACCTCAACGTGAGCTCCGAGCCCGCAACTTCCTCCGGGAGGAACGTAGGTGAAGTAATCCATGAAGTGAAAACCGAGAATCCCCGATTTCAGGGCCGGCCAGATTCTGTCGGAAGATACAACGCTTCTATTAGAGGAAATAAGTTCGTCAGAACGAGGTCTACAGCGGAGGTCTACCATACTCACTGGTGGTTGCTGCGATGCGAAGCCATTATATCCGCCACCAAACGGTCTTGCGAGATGTGAGAGTCGCAGTTGAAAACTTTAACGTTGAGCTGACCCCCAAGCTCCGGCGATTTCAATCTGAGTATCGAAAACTCCTTCGGTGTGTGTTCGGGGTGTTTCCTCGCAGTGTAGATAGCGGAGCAGTTGGAACACATGGAACCGAGTTTCGCCTCGACCCGAGGACCCCGAATCCGCGTCGTTGTTCTCACGTGCGCCGTTACTCCGGTCGTTATGTATTCTGAAAAAGATATCCAATGTCCTTATTCGTCGATGACCCGATTCGGTGATCCTACCTGCAGGCGTGACGTAAGACAAGAAGAGTTTCAGATCAAGTCCGACGGTGACATTTATGGGAAAGTAGGCATGAACGGACTGAGCTCTTTGGGCTGCGTGCCACAGATCGGTCAGAGGATTGTAAGTCTCGATGGCTTCCACGCCGTGGATCGAGGTGCTGAAAAATATTGATAACGTGAAGCGCTGCGCATGGAATAGAAGCTATCGTAGCATACCGTAGTATCACGTGATTGTTCCGACCAAGTGGAATGTACGTGAAGTCTCCTCTCATAGAGAAGAGGGAAGTCGCGGTAGCCGAGACCCTTGCGTTGGTTCCTAGATCGGTTACTTGCACGGAATCCATAGTCAGAGGCACGTTGATGCGCTGTTGATTTATGTGAAATGCCATGTTTTGGAATATGTAAGCGTATTCCGTCAGGTCCATCAGAACTGGGGAGAAACAAGACATTTTTTGTCACAGAGTGAGTCATCGAGGCGCAAGATACGAATTCTCAACCTTGCGCAGATATTCTCCGCAGGGTGAAAATTCGCGACCGACGAAGTCATCGTACATTTGTATCCCTTTTTGATGTTAGTTTCATTGAGATGTAGACACAAGACGGCCTTCCCCTGAATCTGGGCGATCAATTCCACATGCACCGGTTTTTCTGGTTTCGAGTCAATCCTGAACTGCTTCAAGACGTCTAGAATGTTTTCAGACTCCTTGTAGGGCGCGATCTTGGCCAGTACACCGTCCGCTTTGACGTACAACTGTGATAAAATAACGCAAATTGATTGTTAATCGAGTAAATTGTGTCGCACGATGGAAGCCGGCGACGCGTCTCAGCTCACCGAAACTTGATTCAGGTTTATACCGGCTCCGTGATTGTTCAGAGTAACGTAAGACACCGTTGGAATATTCGATACAGGATTTCCTATTATCACAGCTTGAACCATCGCACCGAAGTGTCTGTAAGTGTCTTGATAATCGATCAAATAGTTTCCAGTCACAAGATGCCTCCGGCTCGACGGCTGGCGAAGCACCCGGGTAAATTGGGCTGCGATCTGACCTCTGAAATCAACGGAGCAACGCAAAGTGAAAAATGTGCCTCCGCGACCACGCCGTAGCTCTTACATGTGAGTGTAGCAAGGGAAGTTGGTCCTCTCCATCGATTTGAGGGTGGTATAAAAAAAATTGTACAAATGTTGATCAGGCTCTCCCTGCATGTACCAGTAAAGAGAAATCAGTCGACTTGGCGAAGGACTGGATACGATGAGTAGCGTCAGCGCAACAACTCGCAGTTCCAAGTGCTCACTTCTGTTGGCTAAGATCGGCCAATAAACTGGATGAATCTGCAAACAAAGATGATAATCGATAATCCAGCAGGAAATCTTCTTTTTAAACTCACAACGTCGGGTCTGAGGGGTGCGGTGGGCAGCGCAGCCCACGCAGCGAGGAAACGCAAGTGTCTAGAGTCCGTGGTCTCTCCCCGCGCTATCGGCTCCAAGAATTCAACCACCTTGCCGAGTTGAATATTGGACAGTCCTTCCAGCCAGACCATTTTTTTCTCGTACTGTTTGCTGTCTGGAGTATAATAGTTATTTGTATATCAAGGAGTATGCAATTTGCGGCACGAGCCGAAGGCGAGTTGCTGTAACAGCAGACTCGTCATAACAGCCTTGCGCCCATGATGCACACGATGTTTTTCTCATCACCTGGTCTGCAGAAATGCCTCTTTTCATAACTCTTGAGCGGGCGCAATAGTACATTATGCTACTAGGGAGGAAAGTGCGCGATTTTCGCCCGAGCACGAGGTGAAAATCCGCTCCTCCCGTGTGGCATATACTACTTTTCACCCGACTACGACAAAATGACCCAAAAATACGAAAAAAAAAA
>JAFFZH010015193.1:59356-77464 GCA_018420115.1 Euura saliciscinereae | reverse complement strand
TTTTTCTCCTTCTTTTTCTCCTGTTTCTCCTCCTTCTCCTTCTTTTTTTCTTCTTCTTCTTCTGCTTTCCACCTTCTTCTTCTTTTTCTCCTTTTCCTTCTTTTTCTTCTTCTTCTCCTTCTCCTTCTTCTTCTACTTCATCTTCTACTTCATCTTCTGCTTCTTCTTCTTCTCATTCTCCTTCTTCTTTTTCTCCTTCTCCTCCTCCTTCTTCTCAATTTCATCTCCCTCTTCCGTAATGGCTATCACTTCCAAATGGTGTCAGCAGATCAAACAATAAAACTCCGCTGAGGGAAGATATTTCTGCGCATTGGGAAACGATTCTTTTTTTCTTCTTTCCTTACTGGATTTAGGAATATTCCGGCTCCTATCTTTATGTAAAGAGATTTGAGGATGGGTGAGGATGGTGATGATTTCCATATGTGGATGTTGTTTTCTTGGATCAGATCTGGTTTTTTTTATGGCCAGTTTGTTGATGTTGGATCCTCTATAGGGATGTTGCTCCTCCGCAGAAAGTCGATCCATGTCTGATTGGGAACTACCTGACTCGTTCCCTGGGTTTTTCATTCAAAATCATGATCCACTTACCGTATTGAGTTCATGGCCTCCGTTTTACCCACACTTAAATTTTTTTTTTATCTTCTTGATACCTATGTTACTTACTCATTAATCAACCCGTAATAATCACACCCAAGTAGTCACACCGGGTCAATTTGACCCGAGCCAACTTTGAGCGATTACCGAAGCGAGATGACCCGTTATATTTTCGTATAAAAATTCAGAGACATAATTTGAACATTGAAAAATTTGCTCTCATCGATAAAACTGAGATTTTTTTTTTTTTGTTTTTAGATACTCAAAAAAATTCCTGGAAAAAATTCGGAAAAACTCGAAAAAACACGGTTTTCTACTCAAAAATTCATATTTTTTTTCAATGTTCAATATTTTTTCTTTCACTGTATATTTATTCTGAAGGTCGAACTTGATGATTCGGGGATCAAAAAAATAAAAGAATGAAATATGTTTATCTATATACTTTTTCCGTTTTTTGCCAGTCTGCTACTCGTATTGTTCGATTGTTAAATAAATTCGGGTCAATTGACCCGGTGTGATTATTACGGGTCAATTGGTACAAAGTCCACGAAACCTTGTGCAAGTACAGAATATCTTCATTTCAAAGTCGCTCCAACCATCTACGAATAACTTCTTATTCTTTGCTAAGCACCAGTCTGCGACGAAACGTAGCATTCAAACCCTTGAAGCCAATATGTAATGCCAAATGCAGATTGTCGTTATCTGAATATACGTAAATATGATATACAGAGAGGAATTGACTAATACTTGTACACTCAACATGCACACCTTGTATATGTGCCTAGTTAAGTACTTGATACCTATTACTGGAAGGAGATTACGGTTGGCTAACAGATTGATAACAACGCTGGTCAGTTTATGTTTGCACGCTCTCGCATGTAGGACGCGGTTGGGTTGGATACCTAAGCAGTCTGCAGCTAGAACTGATCAGGTATTCATATCTTGGCTCACAATCAGTACGTATGTATGATTGGATTATCATTCTACTGTTTCTACATCGTCTCATTAACAGAGTTCCTTCTTTTCATAATGGATTGTATTTTGTCAGTAACTTATTGGTCGTTTCATGTTGAAACTAGATAATAATGTCTGCGGGTTATATAGGTATACCGTTATTACGATAAGAAATTCGTTCCAATCAACTACGTAAAGTTAGTGTATTGCTAATAGCTTGAATGAATTTTGCAAACTCTAAAAAAACTTGAATTCCAACTCGCGAACTCTCATAGGTAAAGCTATTAATTCGTGGCTTCTGAAAATAACCTGCTTGGGCGGTCGGTATCCGCTTCATAAGGATGACCGTGAATACATATACACACAGATACGATGAAGCGTACAGGTCGCTCTGGAATGACATCATACTCGTTATTATTGGCGCCAAAGCTTCGGTCTTACTCTCTACATAATACACGGAGAATGAGGACTGGCTGCAGTAGCCAGACTTCTTCTGGTTCTAGTAGCTATACTCGGGCTTTTGGTCATAACAGTACTGTTGTCCAGCTACGCAAGAAGCGATACCGGGACTGACAAGAGTTGGAGGTTAGGACGGACGGCTTGCTTATTTATTCATTTATATCTCGTAACACCGTTTGAAAATGACAGGACTTTTCCTTTAAAGATGCTTCCCCGTTTCTCCTAACCTCAATCTTGTAGTTTTCCTCTCAACCACTGATCCGTACTGCTATACTGGCTACAATAAGTGATATGCGTGGCACTATTATCGATTGAGTTACAGGAACCACTCCTTATTCTCAGTGTATAGGCTCATTATCGCGTAAATACAAACACAACGCAACTGTGGGCGGCGAGACCCTGTGTGTGTGTACATACGTATACGACGTCAGCGCCAGGTTGGGAACGAAAATGTGGCACTCTGACATCTGGTGCTAAAACGTTGAACCATTCAAATAAGGGTAGCTGGACGTTAAAAATTCCCAGAAACGGGCTAGTTCCATCAGTACACTATTATATTGACTCATTCTTGTTAGAATATATGACAATCAACTATTCATACCTCAAGAACAACCCTGAAACTGGTTTCAAATGAAAATCATAAACAAAGATGGTGGCTCTAAGTGGGCTCTCAGCTTAGGACACGCCCCTAGTTTCGATCCCAATCGACCGAAACGTCAAGATAAACGGTTTTTGTATGACTGAGGACCGTTACACCCATAATTCTTTCACCCTGATCTTACACCCTGACCCAACATAATCTACCATACCGACGAAGATGAATATTTTATGAAAATTCATTGTTTTTCATAGAAATTATTTTCATCAGGTTTGTGCTAATATCCATTTCACGTATCTGCAGAAAGGCTCGATAACTGTAGAAAAATGTTATCAGTTACATAAAATTCGTCACCGGTATACGCTAATAGTTATTTACCATGAACAACGGACAGCAGTTGATGAGTAAAATTTCTTCCATTGTTTCAGTATTCTTATTTTTCGTGGTGGTACTTGCAACCTGTGCAAACACGATGGCTGAAGATGATCGCGAGTCACTTCGGGCTGTGGCCGAGACAACGAGCATATTCGGAAACGAATTCCTTAAGGTAATTTGACAACATCCAACAATGCCCAGAGTGAATCCCCAAAGTGTAAACACTCGAGATCTAGTGCGCATGCGCAATCGGCAATTGGTTCAGAGGCTATACCGGGTGAATCCCTAACGATGACACAGTCTCAAGTTGGTTGGCATCAAGAAACAAGCTATCAGACAGTTCTGAGTCAACCCGACTCTCTAAAAGCTCATTTTTCGATTCTAGCCAACTTCAGACTGTTATGTATCTTCGCACTGTATACAGGATCCCTGAATGTTTGCATCGGGTCTCCAACCATCAATTTTTGTTCAAACCTCTAAAATGGCGGCCACAAGCTACTTCAAATGAAGCCGATTCGCCATCATGCTATGAGCATACGTGATCGGTGGTCTGGAAACACGACTATCACTATATACAATAAGATGGAACCTATGTAACGATATGTTGCTTTGTTTGATATACGTGTCACTAACTTTTAGTGATGGTCTCTTAGCAAATTTTCAGGATGTTTACTTTGAAATTTCAGGTTGTGGCCAAAGACGCGCCCGGCAACTTGATCTGCTCCCCGTTAAGTGCTCAAGTGGTACTAGCCATGGCGGCATACGGAGCTGGAGGCAATACCGCTGTCCAAATGCGATCAACTCTGCGTCTTCCCGTCGACAACAATGTTGGTCAATCGGGTTACAAGTCTCTCATTCAAACCTTGAACGTAAGCTGAACACTGAAATATTTATCTATGATTCTCTTCCACGATAGGGTGCATCTTTAATGGCGAATGGCGATCAGTGTTGCCAACCTACCAGACCAACATTTCTTCAAAAGCGCCACAAAAATTTTTCAGATTTCTTAGTTGATAGCGCGAAAATGATTCTTTCGATTCTTATGGCGCCAAGATAAGGAGTTACCTCACAATTGGTCCATTTTCAGTTCTAGAGATTTCGCTGGAATTCTTAAGATTTGGTAAAAAAATCTTCAGATTTTCTCTACATTCCGACACAAGCGGCGATATTTTTTGGAATGAAAACAACTTGTCTTCTTTCTTTGAGCGGACTCGTATTTCCTTAAAACTTTCTCTAGGATTGGCAACGCTGCTGGCGGCCCTCGCCAATTCGCCATCTGGTTAATTAAATTTTTTTATTCAGTCTGCGCCAGGAATCGAACTTCGTATGGCCAATAAGGTTTACACGGGAACTGGTTTTGCCGTGAAACCCGCGTACAAGCAAATCTGTGCTGACAAATTCTTGTCATCGAGCGAGCAAGTGGACTTCACCAAAGCTGCGGTTGCTGCCCAGACCATAAACACTTGGTGTGAACAGCAAACGAACAATCGTATCAAGGATGTGGTCACCCCAGGTACGTTCTTATTACATATGTAGACTAAAATGAGAAATTGACGTCGATGAGTCTGGAAAATCGCCTCAGAATTAATCTGATCACAGTTGAATTGACACTGAGTGTATTTTTGCAGATAGCATCACCCCAGACACGAAACTGGTCCTCTTGAATGCGGTGTACTTCAAGGGTCAATGGGCCAAAAAATTCAACGTAGCCCAGACGAAGGACAGAGCTTTCCACGTTAATGCAAAATCCACCAAAAATGTTCCTACCATGTACATTAAACAGAATTTCCGAGTCGCACAGCTGCCCGAAGTCAACGCAAGGCTCATTGAAATACCATACCAGGTACAATTCTGAACTTACGATTAACGAAGCATCCTGTTCAATGAATCCCTGACCAAACCATAAAGCCACTGTATTCTTGAAATGTGTATCAACATTATTCTGTTTAATCTTAGGGCGGAGAGGTCAGCATGGTCATAATCCTACCGAACGAAATAGACGGACTGAGAACAGTTGTGGAGAACGTTGCGCAAGTGAACATGGCGGAGAAGTTGCGAAGCTCTTATCCTAGTGAGGTCGAACTATACCTCCCAAAATTCAAGATTGAAACTACGCTGGATCTCAAGCAGACTTTGCAGAAGGTAACGTGTAATGGATATAATTGTAATATTGCCATATTGCGGACATTGTTTTTCCAAAATCTGTATGAAATCACCGAAAAGTTTCTGAGTGTACAAATTCAACGAGATTAGATGAACTCGATTTGTTACAGGGATGTTACAAGAAATTATCTTTGAATTACGTATCTTTCCAGATGGGAATGAACGACATGTTCGAAGACCGAGCTGACTTTTCTAGCATGGCTGAAATCCCACTGAAGGTCAGCAAGGTTATTCAGAAGGCCTTCATCGAAGTGAACGAGGAAGGTAGTGAAGCGGCTGCTGTTACTGGTGAGTTGATATCTTACAGATCAACCGTTCGCTACTTTCTTTTCAATTATTTATAACACGATGGAAGGTTTTTATTTTCATTACACAAGTTCATCTTTGGTTCTACTCGTGACTCTTTGTTCAAACCTATTCTATGGTAGTATCGATGTAGTTGGGAATAACAGTAGAAACCTGGCTAATTTCCTCGTGGTATCATATCGCACATAAACTTTTCTCAACTAACTTGACATATGGGTTCGACGTTTCGCTTTTATGTTCTCCGAAAAGTTTTTGTAACATTTTGTTATCTTCGTTGACAATCGATTGAATACCACTTCAGGCGCTTATGTTTTATCGCATGCAAAACTATACAGTGTTTCCTCAAGGAGGCTCTAGCCCAAACTTTCAGGTGAGGTCAATGACTGAATAAGCAAAATACAAATAGTTGAAATTTGGATTTTTTCGCATGGACGGATTATTCTCGAAAGACACGGGCCAATTGATATCTCCATACCACGGAGTAGTAATAAGGAGACAACACTCAAGCAGCACTTGGCTCAAAAGTTGGTCCAGTTTTTGGGGCAGGGTAGAGGCTTGGTAGAGGCTTTGTCAAAACGCGATCTACGCGCCTCTTGGGGTGTAAGCTCGTATGATGATCGTACGCGTGATCTGATTCGCCCAATCAGAAAATTTCACTTTTTTCAACACTTCCTCTACCACGAAAACTGGGCCAACTTTGATCGCGGAGTGTTGTCTCCTTGTTACTACCGTACTCTATACATTCACCAAACACATGTTGACGGAAAACTAGGGTAATGTTGATTAGATCACGAGGATTGCGAATACAACAATAGAGTATGGGGTCAACGGCAATAATATACGATTTGACCACGAATTCGCATGCGCGAAGTAACTTCTTTTGTAGAGTTGTGGTCGGGTATGCCTTTACATTTCCGGCTAACTTGTTGCTGCGCAGAGACCGAAAAAGGGGCGATTTTCGACTATACGCAAGAATTCGCACAACTAGATCCAAAGGCAAAGCTGAACATTACTGTACGTCACAGGTACTTTAGGTACAGAACACAGGCTGAAGAAACGCGTGAAATATTCTCACGGTCCATAAAAGCATTTGTGTGATTTGAGATCATACTTCAGCTTCCAATGATCATGGCCACTCTATTCACTCTCAAACTCGTCATTTCAATCAAGATCAAAAAACGGGTGACACGATCTTCAAATTGTCTCGCGGACATACCCTGTGGCTCACAATCTTTTTCTGTGAAATTGAATGAATTTGGATGTGTTGTAGTCTACGAGACACTGAGAAAAGTCATCATTGCCCCGACTGGAAAAATTTGATAGCCAAAACCGAAACTACTTTTCACGATAGGAAAATCCAACTATTGAATAACTAGAGCCACTGAAAGTTGAAAAAATATGTAAGCCTGACAGATTCGTTCCAAGTAAAACCGCAGGCGTCCAATCTTCCTCTAGCCTTGTAACATCAGATCACAATCTACCCGCTTGATTAATATTTTTGCAATAGGCATCATGATCGAGACCGATTCTATCTCTCGGGTGGATGTCGTGAAAGTGGATCGACCATTCGTGTATTTGATTGTGCACCGAGAATCGGAGACTCCGATATTCAATGGCCAAGTTCTAAGTCCTACAAAAGCATGATTTGTGATTCCATGTATTATTTGATTGTATTAGTATGTATTTGGAAAACTACATATTACATATAACTGTCATATAATCTGCATAATAAACGCATCTAGTTATGGGTCTGGAGGTGAAATAGTCTAGTTGGAATCCATCACTGAGTGATCCCCAAGTCGTCATGTATCCATCCACAATCATCCGGGGCGCAAGCACAATGATGTAGTCCGGTTGGCCGGAATGTCATTTCGAATCACCGGTACAAAACTAATAACTCATTCGTAAAATTATCAATATTTTGATCGCAAGTAACTGTATCATGACAAACTCGCAGTATTCTGTAAAAATAGAGGCCCTGTACGTTTGTGCTAGAGCCTCCTTATACCTACCCACTGACACAATTAGCAAGCGTTACGTTCACGCAGGGAGCATGGGGCAAAGCTGCCAGTAGCAAGGGTGCAAACTCGAATGATTGGTTCCTTTTGGTGGATTAAACATTGTATACATGTACACTAAACAGAATGGATAATTCGATCATCAATCAAATTTCGCACGGTCATGACATGTCCTTCGAATGCAGTGGAAAGTTTTCTTCATCAATGTTGAGATTCGGGACTACGGGGTGTAATATGATAGCATATTGTGCATCAAGTTGTGGCGCCGATTCCCTTACGGGGCAGGAACAGTGCGGGAATGTACATTTCCACACTGTTAAGGGTGCTGAAATGTAGATTCCCGCACTGCTTTTGGCCTGTAAGAGAACCAGCCATCTCGGGCACCCTCCGCAGTGCGTGAAGTCGGAACTTCCCATGGAGGTGTTACGAAAATCTGAAACGATGCCTTGGCGATCCACTATTTAGCTATCGAAATCGTGGCACCCTCGATGCCTGACCCATGGCGGAATGAATTCACGGTGGACCGACCATTCCTCTATTCGATCGTGCATCGTGCGATGGAATCTCCGTTGTTTAGTGGCACAATTTCAAGTCCCGTCGTAGTGTGATTCGTCTAAATTTTCCATGTCATGTTGTATACCGAGTAGGGCCCAATTTATGGTATGCAATTAATCACAGCTTACTTTTGTCAAAATACTCGCACCCGAGCACTCGGATACATATATTTGTCTCGATTTCTGCGGCAGGTATTCAATTCATAGCTGAATCGCTCGTGGCAGGGACAGATGAAATCAAAATCGACCGACCATTCCTCTATATGATCGTGGATCAGGAATTGGATACGTCTATATTTAGTGGACAAATACTGAGTCCTGCCATTATGTAATCTATATCCTTCTCATGTATTTTCAATTTTGTCTGCGAATATCCTCTAAATAATCAGTTTTAATGGGTTCCCTATTAATCTGCTTATCTGTAATCTGTATAGAAATTGTTTCTTTTTCTTTACTACATATATGTGAATAAAAGTAAATGAGAGTTATATTTCCGAAGTATTATTATTACTTTTTGAGACTCGTTGTAGAATTTTAGCGTTACTTGGTACACGCCTCTTCAACGTGTTTTTATAAGTGGTTTATTTCCGTTCTCGGACACTCGTGATCCATTGGAGGTTTATAATTGATATACAAACAGCATGGAAGAGGAACTCGGTCAAATTATATCACATGTAGATTATTTAAATTTCTAAATGGTTCTCAATGCATATAAATTTATTGTTGCATTTTTTCTTTGCAGCGTTAACATTTTCATACATGTCTGCAAGGCGTCGAAAAATTTTCTCAATTGACCGGCCGTTTCATTACATGATATTTCACCGCTCTTCTCATATACCAGTATTTTCCGGCTTTGTTAAACACTTAGGAGTAAATCAATTCTAATCACCGATATATACAGGGTGAGTTATCTCCGTGTCTGGACGAGGGAGGGGCTTACGACTGCTGATGCTCCGCCCCTTGGCGTATCAAAAACTGTTTTCATTCGAAAGTCAACAATATCTCACTCGATCAGACCAAGTATCGACGGCTTGATGTCAACTTAAATTGTGATAACAGTTTGTGATACGCCAAGGGGCGGAGCATCAGCAGCGATAAGCCCCTCCCTCGTTCAGACCCGGAGATAACTCACCCTGTATACATCAGTGATTAGAATTGGATTCTAATTATCAGATATATTATAGTATGTATCTTTGATTACCTGCTCTTGAAAGTTTTACATTTGTATTTTCTCAACGATGAAAGAGGACTTGTAACTGAATAAAGCAATACGTAGCCAAAGTTGAAATGCAATCATTTTTTCATCCTAATGAATAATCGTTCGATTGGCGATGAGACTGGGACCGTTTAATTTGATACATGAATTATTCCATAAGAAAGACCGTAAGAAAAGCGGTTTCCTGCAATTGTCTGAATGAAATGAAAGAAATTCGTCATTGTGCGAACTGGAATTTTCATCCATGCACTTACATCAAAATTTGTCCATTGTCCATCGGAATATAGTCGCACTTATAGTAGCTCAAGTCACACTATCTTGTTTCTTGCTGAAATTTCGGCTGAAATGAATAGAAGCACCATATGTATAGATTTTTTATTTAACTCGAAATTGGGGTTAAGGCCTTTTGAGGACCACGTGACCTCAGCGAAGTCGCATCAGCGCACTCCAAGCAATATTACGACGGCGAAAATTTGAACTAATTTCAAAAGGGGTGCTCAAAATAATCATGAAGATCACGATTGTCCGATTCGTCGATTTTTCTTTCCAATATTTTATTTTATCACAATTCCCATATAAATGATAATATCATCGATAATTCCGCACTCTCGGCATAACAATTCGATGCAATAGAACGCGATCCGCTCGCGAATGACCCTATCGAGAACACATTGATCTCCACTGACAATAAATTTCGCCGGAATCGGTTGCGCTGCTGTCAGGTGGCAGAAGATGCAACTATTTCTGCAGGACCTCGTCTCGCATGTGTAGGTCAAAACAACGCGATCGCCTCGCGATTTTGATGTAAAAAATAATCCGTTTTGTGACTCTAATCCACCTCGGAGTGATACCAGAAGATTCCTAACAGTTGCATTCGCTGGGCTCTGGTCATAACAATTTCTGTATTTTGTTCCGATTGTCGGACATAGTTGGATTCTCTTTCCCGTGTCTGTGTATCATTCTATGTTGGTAACAACTAATTCTGCAGCCTTGTACTAATAAATCAATTATCAATTCTAATTCCTAGATTAGTTTGATCACAGCAAACTACACACATAGGTACATATAACACATCGTTACTGCATTCAGCTGGCGGAAGCTTCAAGCCTGCTTCACGAATTCGTATCTCGGTTTTAGGTCTTGCACATCTATTGAACCATCATTTTTACGGCACAGGCATTTAAAAGTCACCTTTCGACGCCTGTTTTCGATCCGTAAAGTGACGCTTTATACGACCGACTTCAGAGCTAACACAATTAGTCTCCTCCTCGACATGAATATCTATTTATGTAGCATGCGCGTAAAGTGACTGTTTCTTCGGCAAGGGTATATTTTCCGCAAGAGCCGCGCACTGTTCTGCCTGGCGAGCCTGAAGCAAAGCCAGCGATAGTACGAGAAACATAATCTTTGCCGAACAGTCACTCCACGCGTTTGCCCCATACAATATTTTCTACGGCAAAGGCATTGAACGTCACTTTGACGCCGGTTCAGATCCGCACAAGACTGCGCTCTTTGAACTGCGCATCAAGGTTGCGGTAAAAAGACTTTATACCGCGACCTGGAACTTAGCGGTATAAAGAGCCACTTTGCGGATCGAGAGCAGGCGTCGAATACCTGTGCCGTAAAAACGTGTTTCCAGGGCCGCAAAAAATATGATATGGGGGGCGCCTGTAAACTAACTGTTCGGCAAAGTTATATGTTTACCTCAGGCTCGCCAACGGCTCGCGCTAAAGGCATAACCTCGCCCGAAAACAGTTATGTACTTCACGGGCATGTCACATAATATTATACTATTATTTCACGTTGAATATTTAGCGTATTTGATATAGATGCACCTGAATTTCCTTTTTGTAGTGATTCAAATCGTTCCGGCCATGGCACCAATGCCGCGTCCGCACCCGGAGACATTCTCAGTCGATAGGCCAAGTCGCTTCCTGATATACCAACGCAACCTTGGCGTAGTTCTCTTTTCGGGCAATCTGTATCAACCTGTCTCTGCATAAGTGATTTTTGTTCTGGAATTTTGTTCTCTTTTCAACTTATATCTATAGGAATCTTATAAGCCTTATCATAATTTTAATCATATCGGAGGTGAGTGGCTCACACACTGTCTGGTACTGAGGTTCTGATAACACCACTGTTTCTATGATCTCACACGCTTAAAACTTTATTATTCTATTTTCTCTACTAACAATACTTCAGGAATTTGTGTGCTATGATTGTGAATGGGATGACTTCGAGATGTTTTAATTTTGTTTTTCTAGTGCTACACGTTGTTGCTTTAAGTGCATCAATCTATCCCAACCGAGTGGAAACTTTTGTGATCGACCGACCTTTCTATTATATGATATATCATCGTGCCGCCAAAACACCCATATTCAGTGGCGTTGCCCATCACCCTGCATAAATCTATATACTTTAATCCCTATACAATAGAATAAATTTAATATTATGCTTCTGAGCTTTACTCTGATTTTGTATCGATGTTCGAACAATTTACATTATGTCTTCAGTGATTGAATAAATCGTATATTTGCGTAAACTTATTACAAATTGTAGTATCCACATCCTCCATATTATTGTTAAGTTGGTTATATTACGTTTTTCCTTAGTTTTCGAAACTCAAAAACAAGTGGTCGAATTCGCATGTTGAGTTCCGTTCGAAAATGCCCGATTTAGGAACTTCGGTCGTGTATCCCCTCAATAATAATCTGGAGACTTATATTCAGGCTCTCGAAATTCCGAGTCTCATAGAAATACTGATACCTATTATCGAGGGCTGAACCACTCTTGAAATCCGGTGTACAACAGTGTGTGAAGTCCCAGAAGTCCCATGAAGTCCTTGAAGTCCTTGAAGTCCCGTGAAGTCCTTGAAGTCCCGTGAAGTCCCAGAAGTCCCGTGAAGTCCTTGAAGTCCCATGAAGTTCGGTGAAGTCCCGTGAAGTCCCTTAAAGTCCCATGAAGTCCCGTAAAGTCTTTGAAGTCTTGAAGTCTGTTTTATGTAGGTTCATAAAATGATAACACTGGGGTTAAGGTTAATATTAGTTTATTAATAAGTATTTAAAATATAGGTGATACATCAAGGTACAATATGGACGGTCAGCCATCTTGTCTCTCTCTCTTATATCTCTGTGAGCTTCGGTTACTTCTCTAATCATTCAAACGCGTCACAGCCTTCTAGATTATCTAGAGGGCAGCACTATCCAACATCTCCCCCTTAAACATTGGAATATCTGGCAGGTTTTTTAGTAACCCGACCACTTCTGGTGACTGTTTCTTTTAAAGCCACTGTAGCTTGTGCCTGGTGCTGAACCTCTACTTGTTGATCATTTTGATCATTACCTTGAGCATTGTGAACTTCTTCTTCGAGATCATCACGTTCTATTTCAGGCGCAAGGTACACTGGCTGATCCACAATTTCGACTTGATAAAGAATTGTTTTACTTTGTGATGGTAGATGTAATCATACTCCACTTCTGAGTCTGATTCATTGTCATCCATACTTTTTACCTTCCTAATATGTTGTGACGTTCTTCTGATAACACTACCTGATTTCGTTCTAACCCAATATGACCTTGGTGCTTCGTCTTTCTTTTTTATTTCGGCTTTTCTCCACTCTTCACCTTTTACTCTTTCATTAATCAAGACCTTCTCTTTAGGATTAAATTCATCTACTTTCCGTTTCGCCGTTTTGTTATACCAGACTGCCGTTTTTTCTTGACTTCTAACTAATCTCTCTTCTACCTCCCTTTGAACTTTTGGCTGTAAGGCTTGAGATGTTAACGGTAAACTTGTTCTCAGTGCTCTACTGAACAATATTTGGACTTGCGAAGCTTTAAGGTGAGGGATTATTGTGTTGCGATACTCTTTTACCAAGTCTACCCAATCTGATCCGTCTTCCAATGCTTTTTTCATCAAAGTTTTTGCAATCCTCACTCCCCTTTCTGCTCTACCATTGCTTTTAGGAAACCGCGGGCTAGACGTTTTTAAGTTTGCATCAATCGTCTTTAGGTACGCCTTGAACTCAAAAGAATTGAATGGTACATTATCACTCATTACTACTCTTGGATCCCCGTGTGTTGCATTTACCCACTTGAATGCTCTTATGACTGATTGAGCTGTCTTATCTCTTAGTGCTATGACTTCTAGCCACTTGGAAAACGCATCTGTGATTGCTAAATAACTTTTCCCCGCAAAGTCGAAAATATCAGCAGCCACTATAATTGCCATCGATACTTGGGTATTTCCTGCGACTGGATTACTTCTTTTTGTTTTGCCGGCATCAATTTCTGACAAATTTTGCATGATTTTACGTACATTTCAATATGTTTAGCCATTGTTGGCCAGTAAAACACCTGCTGAACTCTAGATATACATCGGTTTACCCCCGCATGACCTTCATGAATTCTTTTCAGCATATTTGGTCTCAGTGTTACTGGGACAATAACCTTTGGCCCTTCAGAATCATTATCTTCCAATAGGATTGACACTCAGCTGGCACTTGACCCGCTTTTGGTGGCCAACCTGTTTTTACCAGTTTCAAGATTTCTTGCAAAATGTCATCTTGAGCTGTGTGGTCTCTTAGTTCTTGTAATCTTTCATCAGATATTGCTAAAGTTACACCGTGTATGACACCACTTACCGTTTTGTCTTCCTCTACCATGTCAGTACAGTACGATCTAGATAGTAAATCTGCAACAAACATCTGTGAACCAGGTAAGTATTCTAGATTAAGATTATATTTGTACAGCTTAAGCCGCAGTCTTCTCAATGTAGCTGAAGGTACTTTGTGTAATTCTTTTTTCATTACCGAAAGAAGAGAACCTTAACTGGATACCGATAGACCATATTGTGAAACTTTTTCATCGCAAAGACTATGGCCAATAACTCTTTTTCTGATTGCAAATAATTACATTCACTGGGTGTTAAGCTTCTCGAACCATAAGCCACTACTTGTCCTTCTTGCGCTAAGCAACAACCAAGGCCTGACTGCGAAGCATCAGCCTGCACTGTAATCTCTTTATCGGAATCAAAATTAACTAATGTCGCTGCCTTGGCAATTGCTTGTTTGAGATTATTGAACGCCTGCTCCTGTTGTGATGTCCATAACCAAACCACATCATTTTTCTGTAACAGTCTAAGTGGTGCTGCAATGGTTGAGAAGTTACTTATGACATCTCTCACATAGTTGAATATGCCCATGACTCTTTCTAATTCTTTTCTATTTTTAGGTACCTCTACTTTCAACAATGCTTTCACTCTGTCTGGATCAGGTTCCTTCTTTGTTGAACACCTGCCCAACGTATTTTACTTGAGCTTGCTTGTACTGCAATTTGCTTTTGTTAAATCTGACATTATTTTCTTTAGCTTTTTTATGACTGCTTCTTGGGCTGCATCATGTTCCTTTTCTGTAGCACCACTGACTATTATGTCATCAATGTATACTTGTACATTAGGTATCTTACCAAACAATTGCTCGTTTTTGGCTTGACACTCTTCTGGTGCTGACGCTACCACGAATGCCAATTTTGTAAATGTCTTAAGCCCGAATGGTGTTGCAAAACACAATAGATTTCTGGATTCCTCATCCAAGTCAATATGATAGAACCAATTTCTAACGTCTAATACTGTGTAACAAGATTTGTTTGCGAGCTTTTCTTGGATTTCCATAACTGTTGGAATCAAGTGAGGCTTGCGTTGCATCACTTTATTGAGATCTGAGGGATCTAAGCATATTCTCACTGTGCTGTCTGGTTTTTCTACAATAACCATATTGCTGACAAAGCTGCCTGGTGCCAAGTCATGCACAGGTTCTACGAAACCCTGTTTCTCCAATTTATCTAACGCTACTTTCAGTCTTTCATTGATTATCTTTGGCTTACGCAGTGCTGGTCTTATTACTTGCTGTGCGTTTGGAGTAATGTTAATGTGATGCTTACCAGGGTATCTCCCTGTACCCGTAAACACCTCCAAATATTTCTTTACAAAGTCTTCCTTATTTTCTATAGGTCTGTCTGTTTTTACCTCATGTACTCTCTTCACCAAGTTAAGTTTCTCACAAGTCTGCTTACTTGCAATAACGGCGTAGAGTGTTCCTTCATGACCAGGAACTCTATCTGTACATCAGACTGATTAACTCTACATGGTCATCTAACCTTCCCCAGTGACTTAAGTATACCACCTCCCCAAACTTCAATATTGCTTACAACTTCTTGGATCGGTATCCCACAATTTAGGGATTTGAAAACTTTCAGAGGCATCACATTGACGTTTGAGCCTGGGTCTCACTTCACTGAAATACACTGCCCATTCGCAATCACGTCTTGCCTCCATTCTTGACTCTTATTCATTTTCTTCATCGATGATACGCTGAGATGATCGCAGTAGAATGCCACCTCCTCGTCAGAGTCCTTGGTCGTCTCCGCTTCGACCGCATGGATCTTCTTCGAACCGACGTTTTTGGGACAACACGCTTGGAAGTGATTTTTTCCGTTGCATTTTGAACAGCTTTTAAACAGTTCTTTTTAAACCGTAGCGCATCCACTTGCAGTTCCTTCGACCCGGACGCTCCGTTCTGCAATGTCTTGCTATAGATTTTGCTGCGCTCAGCTGCACTACAATCAAGTATGGCTTGTTCGAGTTTTAAATTATCTACTCGAAGGAGAGAATCTCTCAACTTTTTGTCTCTGACCCCAATTACTATTCTGTCTTTCAACAAGGAGTCCTCTTGCTCACCATAGCCGCAGCTTTTGATTAATGTTTTCGCTCGTGTGAGAAAATGATCGAACATTTCTCCCTCTTCTTGTACACACTGATTGAAAACAAATCTTTCGTACGTTTCGTTAGTTTTAGGCCCAGCATAGTTATCAAATGCCTGTAGTAACTTATCATAGTCATCGAGGTCCTCTTCGCTCAAATTGAAGGTTGCCGCCACGTCGATGGCTTCTTCACCTGCTACGTTGAGCAGCGTCCTGGCTTGCGTCTTCTTGATTACAACCACCCGCTCCTGCCATTGTCTTGGATATGAACTATGAATCACTGAATTTTTCCTCAACGACTGCTTTCCTCAAGATTCTGACAATTGGGAGACTCAGGGAAATACTAACGACGCTCGGGGACTCTGGCAATAATTTTTGACACTATCCTGCATGCTTCGGTGTCTGGACAGTCACCTGGAATATCTGGGCAAAAGTCACATTACTGAAAGCGAATGTCTCTTTCAGCTGTACTAATGGTCCAGACCACGAGTTTGCGCGTACGCCATCTGAATCCACAAATATTCAGGGTCGATCGTCCCTTTTACTACGAAATCCGATTTAAATCAGGAAATGTGCCACTCTTCAGAGGAACATCTACCGCTCCATCATAAATCAAGGTAGGTTTACCATGGGATTTCAAGAATAATTTTTCACCTCACGTGATTCAATTTGCAAAATATTCTTGGATACTCGCATCAATGGGCTGCATTGGGAGAATCGTTTTTTAAACAATTTTTAAGAAGCTATATTTTTTATGTTGGTGAAAAAAATTGTACAATCTCATGCATTTGTCCTCATTTTTCATTGATTTCTTATAATATTTCAATTGTATCCGCCTGATACTGAGGTCGAATATCTGTAAGATTGAAAATGTATGATGGATTGTGCTTCGTTTCAGGGGAATTGATGAGCTTCAGGTCCTTCTTCGATGACCGTACGCAGCCTTTCAACGTAAACCATCCTTTCCTTATTTGTATCCAATGGAATAATGTCCCAATATTCTTCTCTCAAGTTGTCGTGTTTCCATTCTAAAGAAGGACACATGGAATTCTACCTCTAACCGAGGGGTCAACCCCTCACAAAGTCTCGGAAGTCTTTTGAAGTTTCGTGAAGTCTTTAAAGTCCCCGAAGTCCGTGAAGTCCTTGAATTCTTGTAGTTTGACGTACGTCATTTTTTGAGTGGTTGACCCCTCGCTTATGGTTGATACACGTATTAAATCCTTCAGTGTTATTTTATTAGTTAGCATATGTATACCGATCAGGAAAATTTTTATGTAATTGAAATAATAAATTCATTGCCACAAAAAGCTAATATATTTTTATTAAGAATTTTGTACGTGAAGTTGGTATTTCTACCTACCTAACAATCGGGTTTGGGCTGACTATGGAGCCAGCCTTCGGACTTCCCGTTATTTATTTTGCCTCCAGCTATTTTGCATTTTGCAAATCTGACCTCAGATTCTTGATCAACGGTTCAAAAAAGCTTCGAGTACCAATCTTCATAAGATTTCGAATGTTTTTATATCAAATTCGTGATTAGTGACCAAAAAAAAGTTCGAGTACCAATTTTGATCAAAATCTAAATGTTCTAGTTCTAGTTTTCTTTTTTTTTTTTTTGCAGCATATCGAGTACGCTAAATAAAAATTTTGCAAAACTGACTTCAGATTCCCGATCAGCGACGCAAAAAACTACATGGTACCGAATTTCATTCAAATCCGTTGATCCGTTCTCAAGATATCATCATTTTTACCGTATTTTGTAGAATTTTGTTTTTTAAATGCTTCGAAAAGTACTGAACCGGTCAAAGCAAAAATCTAATCAGTCCTAAGTTGAGAAAAGCCGCGTCGATTGAGCCCAATTTGATCTAAATCCGAGCTTTTGTTCTCACACACCCAGCCGTCAAAGTCAATATATAGTCGGAGGTGATTCTCTGGACCTGAAAACGTGGAGATCCAGTTGAAAATCCACTTTTCATCTTCGGGATGATGATAACAACTTCCTTTTTTCTCTGAAAACAGAGGGACGGGTAGTTCAAAAGGCCTGCGATATGGCCTGTATGTAGCATCCCAATACACATAATAGTATAGGGGAGACCGGGGCTAGTTGTCACAC
>JAFFZH010015193.1:47183-59346 GCA_018420115.1 Euura saliciscinereae | reverse complement strand
TTTTTTCGAATTTTCAAAAAAAATCGCCGAGTGTGACAACTTGCCCCGAGGCGGGGTAAGTTGTCACAGACCCCGGGGTAAGTTGTCCCGAGTATTTTAAATGGCGAAAGCGGGTTTCATCGTATTGTCTCCTGGAAACCATGAAACAGTCAACCTAGACTCCGAACACCCCGCAAACCATGCGAAATCCCACCCAGACTTCGAGAATCTTGAGAAAGTTGACCTCAACTCAAAAAACCATGGTCAAGTCAAAATGGGGTGAGTTTTTACACGTGACAACTTGCCCCAATAATTTTGTGACAACCTGCCCCAACCCGCTATTTTGTTTGAAAATTTGCACATCTTGCTGACCCGCCATTCAAATATCAACAATATGTACATCAAATGAAAGCGTTAAGAATAACCTTTCCGAATATCGTGTAGCGAAATTTCTCAAGGCAGTCTAGAAAATGAGAAAAAACATATTAGAAGATGGAAAATAATTACTTTTCAGGTCCGATTTCAGTTTATCGATCACTGCGAGGCCGAATATGATGCGATAATCAATTTAACGACATTAGTTTGTTTCAAACATCGAACTACAACTTTGATCTATAGCACCGTTCGATCTGTTATCTAGCGGTGGAGATATGGACACTGTGACAACTAACCCGTGTGACAACTACCCCCGGTCTCCCCTACTTGGCGCGAGACTCTACCGAGTCTCTTGATGACATAGTGTCAATGTCCTCACACTTACCGAATTTCACTCTGTCAGCAGAGTGAGACGATAGCTACTATGTAGAAAGTTGAAAATGTGACTTGTGTTACAGAACCTATACAGGCTTTTGTCTCCACAAGCTGTCGTAGTCAATAGATTAATGGTATGTGTACGTTGGTCCTGTTCCACCACTTGCGGACTCGTCTAATAATTTCACAGAATACCAGTTGCATTCTCTAACAATAAGTTAATGCCACATCACTTCACAGCTCTGTTTGCAGTCAGCTATAGCGCATTTGTGACGGAACCTCAAATTGTCAAGGTCGATCGTCCTTTCTACTACGAAATTAGATTCAAAGCTGAAAGTGTTCCGCTCTTCGCAGGATTCGCCACGGACATGCAATAAGCTCAGGTGAGTTCCCCCACTAGGATCCAAGATGGCCAAGAGTTTTATTTCCACAAAGATTTTATAGCATTATCTTTTAAGTACATACAAACTCATACTTTACTTTTGGGTCAATCGCCAATCAGGCTGAAATTTACTGCTCTACTTTAATTTGTAGTTCATTTGTCTGTTACTAACACTATACTCATTATTGAACGATGTGTCGGTGCAAATCATTGCCTGCAAGCTCGGTTGCATGAACGTGGGATTCCCCGGGACCCTTCGGCATTAATCTAACGACTAACCAACCCTGGGGTAATATTTATACGTAACCATCGATGAACAGTTGAACGCAATAAGTTTTTGACATCGAACCTTCAAAAGGAATTCAACCAATCACGAAACTTTCCTATATTTCATTTTGATGGAGAAAAGTGAACGGTGTTTGCGTCTCAGAACGAAACTGATTCATTTTTGTCGATCAAAGTGAAATATTCAGATATTGCTGTGAACCTCATGTATAGGCATTCATAATGTATGTTGTTTTTAGGTTATTTCATGGCACGGAAATCTGCATCGATCCCGATGGGCCCAGTAGTTCGTTTTGAAGTGGATCGTCCGGTAGTGTATGCTCTGCGACACATGGCAACCAATGTGCTGTTGTTCAATGGTCTTCTAACGGATATACCTGCAAGTTCTTAATTCCAAGGAGTTGTGGTTATTAATTCTAGTAACTTTTGTTATTATTTTTCATCTTAATTTTGTTGTTTTTTCTCTTGTTATATTACACTACAGTGAAACCCCGTTAAGAGCAGATTGATACTTGTGCTGCGGTGTGATATGGAAGAGTGGGGGCACCCCGTAGTAGCAGAAACCACCCTGGCTCGCTGCTTTTAACGGGCTTTCACTAATGTTCTTCATTAATCGCAAAAATAAATATATGTTACATCTTGACCTGCGCACCAATTTTTGGACATTCAATAATAATAAATATAGAACGTAATTCTATGTAAGTAGTACATACGTATCTTTAAATACACAGGTAAGTAATTCTACTTCCATCTATGCTCAGTAAAAAAATACGCTCCGAATAGCCCATTTAAGGACGTGGCCTATAGTGAGCCTACCGCAAGCTCTTCGGCTCCCTGTGTGAAAGTGGAGGAGATAAAGGCTGGGACAGACTTCCCGGGCTACGTCGGAGTAGGGATATGGGGCGGCTCTGGCCGGAAAAATCGCGATTTTGTGCTTTGGCTCATACAAGTTTTCTCGCTAGTCTTACTTACGATTTAGTTGTTTCTGGTCCTTAATTGAAGGTAAAGGTTGTATCTATATGGTGACATCACAAAATATAACAACTTTGGACAGCCTTTTCGGGAAAATTGATAAGGAAACTCCAAAATCGACCAAGGTCACGACATAGATCCTAATTTTATCTTCAAAATGCTCCAATGAGGATTGCGGTATGTTGATTCAAATCGTAGATAACTTAGAGATAGTGAAAGCTCGTACGCGCTAGCTGCCGCTGGAGCAGGCAATGTCCCTAACAATTTGACTAATGGAGCTCGCGTGTCTGCTCCAGCAAGAAACACTGATGCAAGCTGATTGTGAGCGCGAACTACGTTGATCATCCTAAGTACCTATAAGTATAGTAGCGGAATGATCAGGCACATCTACTAACAGGCTCACTGAAGATCGCTAGGTGACTATGTCCACACATAAGGGCAGATCTGACATCAGAAACTGCATAATTCAAAACCTTGAATATTAAGTCGGCTATCAGGTCGCACAAAGGTTCTGCTAACAAAGACTCTGTATACCATGGCTCTGTAGGAAGTTTGAGTATCGCAAAATCTTCTCAAATTTCTTAACTGCAGAAGACGTTTGAAGACCATTCACTACGATAAGTCCGACGTAGAGAGCAAGGAAGAAAATTACTACTCGGAGATCAGTCAGAAATGGTGTTACAGTGCAGGTAAGTATCTGCGTATACTTACTTATAAACTCGGTTCTACCTGTAAGCAGATGTATGACGCGCGAGCGTCATCCTTGTGAAAAGTCCTGAGCGCAAAGCATTGTGGAATTTTTACCGTTTCTACAAATTGTTCTACACAGTATAACAGGTTCCACAGAGGTAGTGAAATACAGCAAGAAGGTCCTACGATGTTGAGCAAGTCGACGCCACTCTGTGCCTTCGGTCTCTTCAATGTATGTATATATATATACATAGAATGAAAACATTACTGACGAACTAGGAACGGGTACGTATCGTGATTCGGGGAAAATTATTCCATTTAACGTGCTGCTTAAAAAAAAACAATACTTATTTTATTCATAGAAACTTTTTCAAAGTTGTATAGCCAAAGAGAAAGCGCCTTGTCGTTAATGTAGACACTTAGACAATGAACTGGACCATTTCGCTGATGCTACAGATTTCAAGTTAAATTATGCGCGACATCAAATTTGAAAGGCATTCTCGGGTCTCTGGGACTGCATATAACATGTTAATAACACGATTGATGGTTCTAAAACTCATAATTTATGCAACGGAGACAGAATACATGTAGATAAACTCCATAAATTATTAAACGTTATGTACAGAGAGCTTTTTTTCATTGTTCAACCGGTGCATCACTCTTGTCCAATCAGGTATAGTGTCTCATCAGGATTCACTCATCTGTGATGCTCGTTTATTCAAAAATTAAAAGTCTCGTATATCCACGTCGCAATGAAACGTGGAAACCGCGTCATAGTAGTCAATCAATTATGATAGTACCGGCCGCACTCGTTACACCCATCGTGGGTTCAACAGAGTAGAGAAATTCCCCCGTTATCTGCACCCAACAAGAGAAGTCTGTTCAGAGGAAGTACTGCCATTGCGGTCAGAACTCCTTTAAACGTGTCGGATCGTAATTTCGTTGAGGAAAACAAAGCTGTTGCCTCGACAGAGGTGTGAACGCCGATGCGGTTCGCAGTTGTTGCTGATATTAACTCTTGCTCGTATACAGATAAACAATGAACCGGTTCTGTTGCGCCTCTGAAACAATTGCCAGGAAACAGATCAGGAATGAGTCCATTCGATTAGAAATTCAAACCTCCATGCCTTTCCAATGTTCAGAACTTACTTCAAATGAAATTTCAATTTCCCATCAACGGCACTCCATACTGCAATGGATTGGTCCAAGGAGGAACTGACGATCGTCGTATCATTCAAGGCCTCTAGCTGCAATACCTGAAATTAATCGCAATGATAATTTACAGCTGGACCAATGCGGTCCGATGTTGAATACGAACGTACTTCACACTCGTGTCCTTTCCAGGATGCGATAATAAGTCCGGTTCGGATATCCAAGATCGTAAGAAAGCCGGAAGCCTGGCCCATGGCTATCCAGTGTCCGCTAGGACCAACCGCAATGCACCGTATCAAACCGGTCGGATTCATAGACACCTGAAATAGATGAAAAAACAATTGGTACACCTATCTTCCGCTCCATCGCACCCACATCCGCTACCCACCTTCATTTCATTAACATACTGGAATGTTCTGCAGTCGATTACTCTCAACGTGATATCTGTAGTTGCGGCAAGAAGCATTGCCGACGGAATAGGACACGCCGCTAAAGTATTGACAGGCGCCGGACGAACGCATTCAGGCGATCCCAACAGAGATCCCATGAAGGGGTCCCAGCAATGAATCGATCCGTCACACGTCACAGCATATCTCAACGATTCCAGGAATGTCAAGGCAAGAATGGACTTCTTGTGTCCCGTGTAAGTGTACTGGCACTGCGATACCGCACTGCCATCTCCCTGTGTACAGTGACGTTTTCAGGTACCAGACGATAGAAGCGTTAAGAAATTTTAGTGATTGATCACCTGACTCCTCAGACTCCAAAGCTTCACACTTTTATCCCTCCCACCGCTCATGAAGCTGTTCTCATTGTCAAGGACGTTCAAGCATCTCACACTGTTCGTGTGGCCCGAGAATGTCTGAAGTTTTATTTGCTTCATATTGAATCTGGTGTCTTTGTCCGGTCTGCCAATCTCGTGCTCCCAATAAGCCAACCAATTACCTCTCAGATGACGACTGGTGAACATCATTTCCCTGCTCACAGGTGACACGTTCTCACTGGCAGACTGTGTTTGAGGGGATGAGCTCCTCCTCAGCTGTGGAATACAACCAAGAACGATGAATGGGAATGAAATAACGGTGATATAAAAGCGAAACGTGGATCTTACTTGCACTTCGATACGGTTGCCGATGACTGAAATGTTTCCAAAAGTTTCTGCATCTCTTGTGTCCGTACCCGAATTAGCGTATGCAAAATCTATCGAAAGTGATCAAAATAGTAAATTCTAAAATCATACTGCGCACTACCAAAAGTCAACTGATAATGGGTCATTCCACGTCAAATCGTATGCCAAAAACTATAATTTCGACCAAAAATAATATCACGAACAATTGTTCACTATTTTAAACATGTAATAGTTGTTTATGAAAAACACCCCCTGATCGATTTACCTGCGGTTATTTTATACGACGTAGTGCACACTATTGAGAAGCTGTGAGAGAAGTTTGGAGAGAGTATTACTTCGTTGAGAGCTAAATAAAATTGTTGAGCGTGAAACCGAGACAGTAGAGAACTAAGGGTCTTCAAAAGTGAAAAGAACATCTAGAAGTGGGACATGCGTCGTCCATACGACGACTTTTAGACAACTTTTGGTTCTCTGCCGTCTCAGTTTTTACACTCAAAATTTTTTCTTAGCTCTCAAACTTTTTTCACAGCTTCCCAATTGTGTGCACTACGTTACATAAAATAACCAGGCAAAGCGATTTGGGGGTGCTTTTCAGAAACAACTATTTAATGTAAGAATTATAGTTTTGTATAGTAGTCTCGATCATGAGCCCGAGACCTAGATCCGGTCGCAAGATATCAGCAAAAAATTGTTTCTTTCTTATAATCGTTCTGCATAAGTTTTTTTGCTAGTCGAACGCAATGTTTCCTGAAATTTTGGTCGAATGGTTTTTTTTCGGTATTTGACGTGGCAGCACCCTAATCAATCATATCGCGTGTCTAATGACATAAGGTCGTAAGCGCCAAAAACACGATTTTGGTGGTAAAAGGTCGTATAATTTTTTTTTCGCCATTCGCTCTAAAAATGATCAAAACTTATTAGATCAATTGAAATTACGAGATCGAAAAATGTAAATGCAAAAGGTCGTATGTTGGGCGAAAACGTCATTCTTTCATTACAATTTTTAAGGTAAATAAAAACAAATGGTAAAAGCAGAAGGTCGTATCCGCAAGTTTTTTTCGTTTATTTGGCGGATACGACCTTCTGCTATTAATGGAAACCATTTTTTTTCTGCAAAGTTAGGACTGAAAGGTCGTATCCACCGGTACATACGACCTTCTGCTTTTAATTGACCTAGTATTAAATTTCAACGTTTATGAACGAATCTTCGGGTCTTTAGTCTAAATACGATTTAAAAATATATATACGACCTTTTGCTGTTACGAAAAGCAAAAAGTCGTATATTGGCGCTTACGACCTTATGTCATTAGACACGCGATATAAAATACTATCAAATACCGATGTTAGAATACGCAGGTTTAATTCCTTGTTCATATTCGGAACATAGATCTCTTATCAGCTGGTGATTCTTGAGAATCTGCTCCATCGCTTCACTCCCGATGTATCGATAAAATGCTACGTAAGATTTATGTGCCATCTCTGCTGTGAATACGGCCTTGAGTTCTTCCAGTGCCTGAAGAAATGATCATTGGTCATGATCGCGTAATCGTTACAATTGGTTATCAAAATCAGAGAGTTCGGGGGAATAATTCACCTTGTTGCTTTGGGAATCGATAAAACCGTTGCTTCCAACCACAGGGGGTGAAACAGAATCGGCGATACCGTCGCCGAAACTTGTGCTCACTTTCTGGACACGCGGAGACGTTCCTATCACAGCCCAGTCTTGCGAATTACCGTCTAATAGTATTGCTGAGTCACCGCTATCGTCATGCGACGTGCTATCGTTTGTAGAACTGTAATTCACAAAAATGAACTTAGAACTTGTTCCCAAGAGTAATAATTGCCACTGAAAACTAACAAACCTTGTGGGAATATTATTTCTAGTTGAAACTGCATCTTCTGTGTATGAATTTTTACTAGTTTTCCCGCACGCCTTGTCAAATGCTAGAAAAAATCGTTGGATGGACACCGCTATCTGTGTTTTACTCATTTCAGAGCCCAATCTCTGACTGAGACAGAATGTTACCGCTATGTACTTCTGGGCCAACGCTCTACGCGCGATTGTGCCATTGGGAAAGGTGTACCGAGTCGTTGAAAGTATCCTAACGGCGGGATGCAGAATCGACCTCAGTATAGTTTCCTACAAAATTATATGAAATAAAACGATATCTGTACGAGAAGTTGATGGCAGACGATTCAGACTCACATGTAGTGCGTCCATGAGGGCAGAATCGCTGAGGAATGCTATTATGTGCGCCAGAAGCGCAAGGCACGAGACTAAACCGCCTTCTAAATTCGAAGTCAGCTTTCTTTTACACAAAGCCAATAATTCGACCATGTGACCCAAGTATTGAAGCAGAATAATTTGCTCTCCGTACAAGCCTAAATTCGAAAAAAAGAGTGTAAAGCATTAGGAAAAGTAGGCCCGCGTCGGAGTATCCACATGAAATTATATGAACCTGCTATCGCTGTGAGACATTCCAAGACCTTGGACGCATTCTGATCCCCTACTAGCGGAATGGTCAACCATCCATTCTGCTCTGGGGTCACAGAGTCCTCGTCAGATGAGGGTCTCAGGTTTTCTGTACCGGCATAACACAGCGTCAACATCCTGAGAAGATTACGAGACAAATATCGAGCGGTCAAAACGGGCCCTAAGCGATGCGATAGCCAAATTACAGACTCGGCACTCATTTCCGACACCTTGCAGTCAATGGGAACTGGCATATGTAGCGGTACATCTGCTTCGACCGCGTCGTCGCAGACATCGTCTGTTCCAGGGCTCTCAATATTGACTGTGCTTGTATGTCCGATGGGGACGTTACCCGCGTACGAATTACCGAAGGGTATATCCTCGCTGGAAGTTTTACTGCCCACGTGACAACCAATACTGTTGAAGCCAGTCACCAGTTTACCGCCCTCCGCTCGTTTCGGTATCGGTATAGTCGGAGACTTCATGCTTCCAGGTGGTGATCCCTTGTTGGCTTCGTCGGACAGATCATTCAAGCTCAAATTCAGTTCCAGATGCAAGTCTATGTTGTAGGGCGCACTCGAGTAGGAGGACGGCGAGCTCTCTTCCGTTTCCAAAATGAAGACCTCTGCAAGGATATCGATGTTTACATTATTGATAGCCGAATCTGACGACAAGGCCTGGGAAATTGTACCTTCCATTTCGCTTTCCGTTGACGCTAACGCTTTATGATCGTTGGCGGGCTGACCTAAAGAAGTGGAACCGTTCCGATCAGAATCGCCGGACGAGTCTTCGTCCAGAGGTGATAGCATCGCCTCGGCGTCGCTACAACTCCCACCAAGATCACAGGTCCTGTAATTCAGTTGGAAGAATTAGGTGCAGCCGTTCCAGTCAGGGAACAATAGCCCATACTTGAGGTTCCCATTTCTGCAGTGATTGGTATTCGTCAAACTCTGCGAATGATCTCTATAGCCCCCGACCGCTTCGACTAGCGGGGTGATGAAGTTATCCAAAAAACGCCGCAGTCCGAGTCTGACGATGAGTTTGAGGAGGAAACTGTGGTGATAAAGTCTGACTGTCCTATGCTTTGCGGGAGACGTGGAAGACAGAATATCCATGTGAGATTCAGTGTCCATGATGGAACCGTTTTCGTACAACCTTACGATCGGGTCCAATAGAGCAGCTGCTGAGTTCTTCGGCCCTATAACTCTGCAAATGACGATTGTTCTATAGCCTTCACAGCTTCGAGACATAATCCGATCGCGACGTACTCACTTGGCGATAGGATCGAACAAATACCAAGCTGCTAAAACAGCGCAGTACGGTTCCTCCATTATTTGACGTATGTGCGGCACGATTAATTCCAGACAAGCTTCAGAGGTGGCCTCCATCTCGGGCAAAAGAAGCTCGAGATCTCTGGCTATCGCTTTGACTTTGCACTCGCTGATTTTACAAAGGAACTGCGTTCTCGTCGCGGAAATTGCTTCGCTTTCTTTGAACGTATACGTAACAAGGTTCAAGCTTTGGACCAGGCTGTTGTATTCTTGTAACATTTCAACCACGCCAAATAATCGCTGAAAGTATCTGGGGAAGGGAAACAAGCTTCCGGATAGAATGGACTGCAGGAGTTGATGGGCGGACGGCGGAGGCAGTCCGATATTCGTCACGGTCAAGTAACGGAACTGCGTATTGTTGCAACTACCCGTATCCACATTCTCGATATTGTAGCTTTTGGGTATAACGTTTGCTTGCAGTAGCAGGGCTACGGCGCTTCGAACGCATCTTGGCAAAGCTTCTGGCGATGCCTTCAGTAAACTGAGACACGCGCTTAATCTTTCGCTGAAAGACATCCGCCCCGCTTTTGCGGACGCTCTCAATCTCGCGGAGAGAAATATTTCGACGATCAAACACCCGAGTATCTGCTGTTCTTTGATACGACTAGAGGCTACAATTTGTTTGTAGTTGGTGGAACCATCGTGGGTTGTTGAATTCGGCTTGTAGCTCTGATGAGTAGCTTTGTTCAAGAAGGCAAACGCCCCTTCGGTCTGCAGGAGCGCTGCTATCGGGTTGTAATCTTTAGGGAGAATTATCGGCATCGATGATTTGTCATTTTTCGATGTTTCGTCAGCAACAAAAAGAGAACCGCGAGAACGGCTGAGAAAACGACTCAAGACCAGCGGCGAAGACCTCGAGGGGTTCGAGTTTGCTAAAGATTCGTCCTCGTCTAATCCTGAACTGAGGTCTTCATCCTCGCTTATGCGTTCTCCAGAGCGATCATTTTCTGAAAAATAAGTTGTTTTTTTTTTTTTTTTTTTTTTTTAATTGACTGCATCAAATCACTCACTCATCTTCTCTCGTAGGGTTGTTTTCTGCAGGCGAGGAGGTGTTTTACTCCAATACGGAGAAGGCACTAGCTTCTGGGGATGTGGCAGTGTGAACAACTGAACTATGCCTGAATTAGTCAGCCCTGTATGATTGTCCACTAGTTGGAGGCAGACATTTTTCGACTTTACAGCTGCCGATCCTGACAATCTGGTGACGAAAAAAGTGTAAATTATCGGTCAAAATTAACAGTAAAAATGGTATCGTCAATAGCAGAGCAATCTACTTGTAGCCAAAAGTCAGATCTATCCAGTGATGCAATCTTTCGGAGACATACAAGCTCTCCAAAGCCTCACGATGTTTCTCTATGAAGTCTTCGGGGGAGGTTGCCCATGCTGGAATTTTCAAGTCCGGTAGATCTTCGTGAATAGACTAAAAAATGGGGGTAAAGAACGAGTGAAAATTAAACATAATCAGTGTAGGAACGGACGTTATACCAACCTTGAACACGTTGGGATCGTTGAAGAATTGCGGAATACATTCGTCGGGGCTCCAATGCTGCAGTCTCTGAATGGACGCAGGATACTCCCAGGGAACCCACTGTGGTCTCACATGCTTGCACAAGACGGACCTAGCATATCGCCGAGAGAGGTATACGTAGTAGGTGATTTCTGAGAGGACGTCAGAAACGTGATGTCCGACCTGTGATTACAACACGTCTGCAATTATTGAATTGTCGCAATAAGACAGACAGAGACGACGAACCTCGGTTGCATGCGAGTCGAAGGTGAGATCCAGTTGTCTGTCTCCTTTGTTCAGTCTAAATTTCGATTTGGTAAGATCGCGCCAATTCCCGCCACAGCGAGAGGAGAAATCCGTCACCCACGGCATGACGTGGTGGCAGCTCGGATCGCCGTATCTCCTTCCAGCGGCGTTATTGAGGGCGGTCAAGTAATCGAAATTCGTTATCCTCCCGTGAACCCACATCTCGCATAGCTTATCGATATTTTCATTGAATCCAAACAAGGGACTGCCGGAATTCTTGTAACGCTCGTGAGAAGATTTCCTGTGACTGTGTGTACCAGGCAAGCTACCATCTTCGTGTTGCGGTTTCAAATACACGTTGTCAGTCAGTTTCGGCAAAACCTAACGCAGATGAATAAAGTTATTATTCAAATCCTGTGATCAAATGATGTGTGATCAAAGAAGCTACATGTTTTTTTTTTTTTTTTGCTGCGCTCACCTGAATGGTGAAATTTTCTGTGAGTAATATATCAGCTAATGTTATTTCTCCGAGAGCTAATCCTCGATCGTGCATGTCCCTCAGAAGCCGAAGTAGTTGATAGACAAGAAAGAGAGGTTTGCTATAACTGGAAGACAACGCAGCTGGACTGTAAGTCACAGATCTGAAAGAAAAGGACAAGAAATGATGGAAACTGTACCGAGGGGGAAGTAAGTCGAGATTCGAGTGACACATTAATTCTAAGAGTCGGAATAATTCATGATGATTCATTGAATTAAACGTGATTCTTTGAATTGATATTAATTCTTCTTAATGAAACTTAATTCGACCGAATTCAACCTAATTTGATTCAATTTAACTCGATTCATCTCGATTCATCTCGATTCAACTGTAATTCAAGTCAATTTCAACTCAATTCAAATTCAATTTTAACTCAACTCAACTTAATTCAACTTCAATTCAACTCGATGCAACTCAACTGACTCAATCCAATTCAACTTCAAATTTCAACTCAATTTAACTTCAATTCAATTCAACTCGATACAACTCAAATCAATTCAGTTCAATTCAATTTCAACTCAACTCAATTCAGTTCAGTTCAATTCAACTCAATCCAATTTAACTTTAATTCAATTTAAACTCGATTCAATTCAACTCAATTTAACTTCAATTCAATTCAACTGGATGCAATTCAACTCGATTCAGCACAATTCAATTTCAACTCAATTCAACTTAATTCAACTTCAATTCAACTCGATGCAACTCAACTCAATTCAGTTTAATTCAACT
>JAFFZH010015193.1:18319-47173 GCA_018420115.1 Euura saliciscinereae | reverse complement strand
CAATCCAATTCAACTTTAATTCAATTTCAACTCAATTCAATTCAACTCAATTTAACGTCAATTCAATTCATGTCGATGCAACTCAACTCAATTCAATTCAACTTTGATTCGATTAGATTTCAAATCAACTGAATTCAACTTCATTTGACTTAATACAACCTGATTCAATTGACTTCAATTGAATTGAATTTTAACTCAATCCAACTTAATTCTTTCAACTTAATGGATTCAATAGTTTTGCCATTAATTCTCGATAATTTACTTCAATTCAAGTAACTATTTGAATATTTCGATTCAATTTCAACTTAATTCAACTCAATTCTTTTAACTCAATGAATTCAATAGTTTTGCCATTAATTCTCGATAATTCACTTCAATTCAAGTAAATATTTGAAAATTTCAATTCATTTTCGTTTCTTTGTTTTTCTGTTAATTTGAATGAATGTTAATTCAGTTAATTCTCAATGATTCATGCACTATTGACACGTTATTTTCCCCGCAAACTGAAGGCACAAGTCTAAGTAAAGAGTGTACGCTCTTACTCTTGGAGGGAGTATCTGGCGCTTTGCTCATGGAAAGTGACAAAACAGGAGGTCGTCTCAACTGTGAACAGAGCAGGTAACAAATTGCAATGTGGTTCTCTAGTCGAACCCGGAGTCACTGTCAGCACATTGCCGTCCTGTAGCTGAACCATGGGACAGCCGTACATGCGGCCGATGATATCTTTCATCACAGCTACGTCGCTGCTGCTCGCAGTTATGTGCGACTGCTCCTTGTGCTCCGCCGGGTTCCACCTGCCTGTAAGCGATTCGATAACTCTATAACTGCTTTCCGAAATATTGACCGAGTCACGTACTGTAGTACTTCTTGTAAGCCTCCTTCCACAAGTTGTGGTGATTCGTTTCCATCACGTAATGCAACAGCTGGGGAAACGTGAGGTCCGATTCTGTCTTTCCATATTCCAGGTTTCTCGCTCTGGGTAGGGGAATCACGTTCCTGTGCTGCTTCTGGTAGACCTGTAACAAAGCGGATCAGAAATTTTCACCAATACGACCTTTGGTATCTCCATTTCGGTTCAAATTCTCGCTAACCCTGACGTAGACTCGGAGCCAGCTCGGTCCCAGTTCCTCTGGCGAAGGCTGAGCGGCAATTTCGTCCGGAGACAGTTGGTCGTGTGTTATAAACGAGACGGGACCGACGTTGAGTAAGTTGGCGAGCCACTTTCTGTGGGCGGTGATGGAAATCCGGTCATTTGCCAATCGCAGGTACTTCTTTGGTACGGCAAATTGCTCGTGTATTACATCCATGATTTTTTATTGAAGAAAACTTGGACGTTGTTAGCCGCTGGAAATCCGATTGTAGTGAACAACGATAGTTGATCAAAATTTGTAGATCGCGAGCGAGTGTGAATATTGCGTATTTATACTCATTCTGATGAATTCGCGGATCATTTCAACGGTGTAAAACGATTTTTATCTACGGAGCCAAAAAGCTGGCGTGATCTATAACTGTCAGAGGTGTAGTGTCAAACACAGCTGACTTTCGCCAAGGTTTGTTAACCCGTGATGCCGATAATGTTGCATCGGCAAGGATTCCGGCCGTTGCGGAATTTCTATGTGTCTCATACTCCCGGGACTGGAAGAGGAAACCTTGCCGATGTACATGCCGGCACATTGATGTTGGTCTCTGAACATAGCTACTTTCGATATTCCACTATGGCGCACTATGACGATTGTTGAAAGAAGCTATATTCAGAATAAACGTCCTAATGTGTTGAAGTATACATCGGACAGAGACCACAAGTTCTTGGATCGTGTCGAACGGGCCTAGTCCGTAGTACCAATACTACTCTACTACACTCGCAGCGCTAGTGTCGCCAATGTAGTGCCCCTGGGTAGTTAAGGTGAAATGAAAGTCACGTGACCTCGATATGATTTACACTTGGAATTTTCAAACGCTATTTTCTCAGCCAAAACACATTCGATTGATGTGAAATTGATATCAGTGACGTAGAAAAACTGAACGAAGGGCCTGCCAATCGTGGATTTTCGAATATCGAAAGACATAATCAGAATTTTGTGTAACAATATTGTTCTGTAACCCAAGGAGGTGCTGCCCCTCGTGGAGAGAGGCAGCACTTCCTTGGATTACAGAACGATATTGTGAAAAAACTGTTATTACGTCTCGATTTTCGAAAATCCACGATTGGCAGGCCCTTCGTTCAGTTTTTCTACGTCACTGATATCAATTTCACACCAATCGAATGTGTTTTGGCTGAGAAAATAGCCTTTGAAAATTACAAGTGTAAATCATATCGAGGTCACGTGACTTTCATTTCACCTTAAGATTGATGAATAATTGACCATTTTTTCTATAGTACAGCTGTAAATGAGCACATATTTCATTTTTCATATCCAAAATTCGCGCCTTTCGGTAACGACATCAGCGCCACCATCGCGCGTTCCTAAATTCCGACAACAGGTCAGACGCGGATGAGTTTGGGAAAACCAAACCGATAAATTTGAAATTTCTGACAAAAGCATCACCCCCAAACCGGCGGGAACAGGTCGTCAGTCGTATTGTGTACACAGAGTCAGTCATACCGTATACGGTTGTGTTTTGGTCCGAAATTTCGTCCGCGAAGATTGTTAGTTTCGATACAAAGCTTGTTGCGGAATATGAAAAGAGATTCATCCGTCGTTCAGCCACGGTCACGAACGGTTGTAGGTTAGTATTCCGGGTCACGCGGCATCGGACAACCGCGAATTAACCTACAATAACGAAACTGCGTCTCGCAAATCGAACTTAACCTATTATTTCCATCAGGATAAGAACAAATCGGTGTGAACAACGGACCCAACTGATGGAAAATGGCCAATGAAACAAGAAAAAAGCGGAAAACCGCCGAGCCTGACGAACATCGTGCCAAACGGCCCAAAAGATCCGATCCTCCTCTGGTACCGCGAAACTCGACGACGGAGGTAAACATGACGTCACGTATCAATTTTTTTTACCTCTTATCAACGTCGTTATTCACCTTCGCAGGCAACGCCCGGTAGAATCAAACGCATTTTCGTCAAAAATTTCATGTGTCACGACGCCTTGGAGATCCAGTTGAATAAAAATGTGAATTTTATCGTCGGTCGAAACGGCAGTGGCAAGAGCGCCATCCTCACAGCACTGGTCGTCGGACTGGGAGCCAAGGCCAACGTGACGAGCCGAGGAAGTTCTGTCAAAGGTAATATCATTAAAACTCGTAGACATCGGTAATGAGGCTGTTCAACGTCGCTACACGGAGAAAACCAGACACGAGTCGTCGATGTAAGCACATTGATCACCAATGAGACGATCGAAAAAAAATCTTTCTCATTGGTGAGCAATGTGAGAACACTGGCTAACGGTGTCGCTTCATTGGTCGCCGTTGTGCTACGCATGAAGTTGACTCTCACGGACAAGCGATGCGTGCACATTCATAGTTCAAGTGTGCGCACTTGGAGCTCGTGCCTCTCTCATTGGTGAGCAATGTCCAGCTCACGACTGAACTCGTATACGAAATATTCGGGAAGGGCGCAAGATTCAGTAGTGAGCTGGACATTGCTCACCAATGAGAGAGGCACGATCTCCGAGTGCGCACACTTGAACTATGAATGTGCACGCATCGCTTGCCCGTGAGAGTCAACTTCATGCGTAGCACAACGGCGACCAATGAAGCGACACAGTTAGCCAGTGTTCTCACATTACTCACCAATGAGAAAGATTTTTTTTCGAACGTCTCATTGGTGATGGATGTGCTTACATTGACGACTCGTGTCGGGTTTTCTCCGTGTAGAATTCATCAAGAAAGGAAGAAGCTCCGCGACCATCGAAATCACGCTGATGAACGAAGGGCCGATGGCCTACAAGCCGGACGTCTACGGCGATTCAATAACCATTACACGTACTATCGGATCCACGAGCGGATACAAGATCAAAAACGCCAATGGTAATTTTTTTGTCTTCACCTGCGAGATGCGTCGGGCAACTGAGTACCTCGTTATTTTTCTAGGCGAACTAATTTCCACGAAAAAAGCCGAGGTCCAGCAGATTGTAGATGAGATGAATATACAGGTTGAGAATCCGATCTCGATACTCAACCAGGATGTCTCGAGGACTTTCCTCGTGACTGCCGGACCCAAAGAGAAATATGAGTTGTTCATGAAAGCCACTCATCTGGATAGAATCGGTGAAAATTATAAGAGCGCTCAAACTTCGAGCAACCAGGCTAAGCATCAGTTGAACGAGAGCAAGGAGGTATTAAAATCTTCTCTTGCTATATGTACAATTTTAAACCTAAAACTTTTTATTTATTCATTGCAGCGTTTGGAGGTTTCTAAAAAAGAAATCGACGAACTGGAGAACAACGTGCGGATGTTGGAGTCGATCGACGGCGTGCGTGCCCAGCACGATGCCTTGAAGAATGAACTTCATTGGTCAATAGTGAGTATCGTGATCGTCAATTTAGCTGTAGCGGATGAAATCATGTCTATCTGATTCAATTTCAGGCAATATCGGAGGAACGCAAGCTGAACCAGATTCAAACAAGCGTGGAAGAGCATCAGAACAATGTCGAGAACCATGAGGAAGAAATAAGGACTAAAGAGAAAAAGGAGGCTCAGATAAACGCGAAAATTGAGTTAGTCGTAGATTGTGGAAGCTATTTCGTGAACTAGCATATTAATTAGGGATGTGCCGGATAGCGATCTGGCCGGATACCGGATATCCGGTCGAAGTCATTTACCGGATATCCGGCCACGCAATATCCGGTACCCGGCACAAGAAAATCGCCTAATGTTGGATTTTCATAGCAGCTAAATGGTACTATTATCCGGCCGGATAGTAAAAAACAGACCGGATGCCGGATAGTTACCGGATAGGCCGGATACCGTATATTTACCGGATAGTTACCGGATAGGCCGGATACCGTATATTTACCGGATAGTTGCCGGATACCGGATAGTTGCCGGATATCCGGCGCATCCCTAATATTAATTACGAGTACTCTATTTCAGGGAATTGAACGAGAAAATACGAGAAATTGAAAATGAAGCTGCAGGAAGTTCAGAGGCTTATACTGCAGCGAAGAAAAGTCTGACTACCAAGAAGGAAGCACACACTTTGAAGTACAGAGAATGGACATCGCTCCAAAACCAGATTAAACGTATGACAAAAGACATCGCAGATTTGCGTGAAGAGATTCAACGGCGCGAAGCGTTAGTATTTCACCCAATAAACCACCTCAACTAACGATTGATGAAAGTACTTTCTGATTCGACTTTTTAAAACTTTTCTAAAAGAACACAGGAAATTGATTTTGGTCAACATTTTAGCAACTTCTTGATTTAACTGGAGATTAAGAGATATTTATCCACAGGGACAGCAACCAAGTCGAGAATGAGAGGCGTCAAGTTAAAGCTCATCTCGCTAAACTTGAGGAACAGCTGATCGAAATTGAAGCGGTGTTGCATACGAAGCAAACTGATCAAGGGCATCTTGAAATTACTAAATCTCAACTGATTCAAGAAGAACGCAATCTGAAGATTGAATTCGATCAAGCGAGCTCGAAAATTGGTAAGACGATGTTTTTGTGCTTTCGGGAAAAACAATTCAAATTAACTAGACCATCAATTATTGATAGGGTCCGACCGAAACACGATTTCCAACCGAAACCGTAACCGAATATTCGGCTCTTTCTCTATTTTCGGCCGAAAACGAAACCGAAACTGAAACTTTGGGGCATTCCATGTAAACTCGACTAATGATTTTTCCTCGCCGCTTTTAATTCGCTTTACGATTTCCTACATGATTCTTTGGTCTCACAAAAGCACTCTTGAATTTTTTCAATTTTTTCCCGCCGACGGTAAGTTTCTTTTGTGATTATTAGCCTCGGTATTAGCTACCACATCTCAAATTGAACTTTTCTAAAAAAAAAACAAGCGGGTTTGGGCTGACTATGAGCCAGCCTTCGAACTTCCCGTTATTTATTTTGATCTCACCTGTTTTGAAATTTTCAAATATGACCTCAGGTTTTTGATCAGCGGTTCAAAAAACCTTCGAGTACCAATTTCCGTAAGATTTCGAATGTTTCTAGTATTTCTCCCGGCAAATTGGATTCGCCATTTCGAATTTCGCAAATCTGACTTCAGATTCGTGATCAGTTACCCAAAAAACCTACGAGTACCAAGTTTCATCCAAATCCAAATGTTTTTAGTTTTTTTGCAGCATATCGAATACGCCAAATGAAAATTTTGCAAAATAGACTTCGTATTCGTGATCAGCGATCCGAAAAACCATGTGATACCAAATTTGATTGAAATCCGTTGATCCCTTCTCAAGATATCGTCATTTTTGTTGTGATTTTGAGAATTTTGTTATTTAAATATCTCGAAAAGTACTGAACCGATCAAAGCCAAAATCTAATCAGTTCTAAGTTTGAGAAAGGCACGTCGATTGAGACCAAGTTGATCGAAATCCGACCGCGTGTTCTCGAGATATTGTCGGACAAAAATTTGATCACGCACACACACACACACACACACATACACACACAGAGACGTCCATCTGAAAATGATCGGAAGTGATTCTCCGGACCTCGAAACGTGGAGATCCAGTGAAAACTCAACTTTTCATTTTCGGGGTGATTACAATAACTTCCTATTTTCTCTGAAATCAGAGATAGGGGGCGTCCATTAATCACGTGAGGCTTCAGGCAGGGGGGGGGGGGGGTGGCTAGAAAAATCACGGCCGATCACATGGGGGGAGGGGGGCCATTGAAACAAATCACGTATATTTTTGTTCAACGGTGCGAAAGAATCTCCATTACTTATTTAAGACTTTCAAATATTCCGCGATTGACATTGGCTCTACGCGCTTAAAAGAGAGGATTCGAAAATATTTATGAGTCATTTCATTTGATGTTTTTCTGATTCGTGTGTATGAAATGGCTTTTTTTTAAATAATCACGTGATAGTGGGGAGGGGGGGTGGGGTTGGATACAGTCTCACTTAAGATCACGACGAGGGGAGAGGGGTCAGAAATAGCCCAAAATGCATCACGTGATTAATGGACGCCCCCATACGGGAAGTTAAAAAAAAAAAAAAAAACGCGAAAAATTCTCAAAATCTTATTTTTCATTCCGATCATTTCTGCACCCGACCAATGATGAACCAAAAATTCTCAAAAAATTGCCAAAAATTTCAGAATTGATAACAGATTTTACATATTGTTGCAACTTTGTTTTTTTACTTTGTTTAAAATGTTTGAAACGCTGGAAAAAATAGGAAAAAATCGGTCCATCATTGATCGGATGCCGAAATGATCAGAATGAAAAATAATAGTTTTGAGAATTTTTCGATATTTTAAAAAGAGTTCAATTTTAGATGGCGTGGAATAAACATAAAAAACTAATGGTTGGCGGGGAATATCTGAAAAAAAAAATCAGGAATGCTTTTTTGCGATCGAGAAATCATATAGGATGCAGTTGAGTTTAAATTTGGATAAATTTTCTAGAGGTATTATTCGATTATATAATTGAATAAAAGACTCAAATTTTTCAGAAAATCACTTCATTTTTGTAGAGATACTATCTGGTGAAACCGTTCCGAATTAACCCGACAGCGCCCGACACGACACAAACACTAGTTTCGGCCGAGCTGAAACCGAATATTCGGTCGGACACTAATTATTGCACTGGCATTAATGCAACGCTCTTATTTTGTAGACTCTAGGTATATAATAAAGCTCATTTCACATTAGGTTCGAAAAAACGACAGTTCAACGCATTGAATCAGGAGTCTGATAACGCAGTCACAGTCTTTGGCGCCAATATGCCCCGACTCCTGAAACGAATCAAAGAGGAGTATGACAGAGGAAGGTTCACGCAAATGCCGCGGGGTCCATTGGGTAAGAACTCAAGATGTTATACCTTATCAGAGTGTAGTAAAAAATTTGAATTGTCAACTGGAAAAGCGGGAAATGTCAAGGACACCTTGTTTATTCAACTCGCATTTTGAGCCTTTCGGACGAAAACATGATCGCTTGTTCCGAAACGCCTCTTATTTTTCAATCTCGCGACAGGGTTGCACATCAAGATGAAAGATCCCATGTGGACCGCAGGGGTAGAAAGTTTTCTCGGCGCTGGCACCCTGCGTTCGTTTTGTGTGGACAACGCGCAAGACGCACAAGTTCTGAGTAACATATTTAAAGAGGTGTTCAGGGACGATTACAGTCCCCAAATCATTTCCAGCAAATTTTACTCCAAGGTACTACCCGATATTCGCTAGAAACCATTAAAACTCGGACATTCAATCGTATATTCCCGTGCAGATTCATGATGTGAGTCGACATTGTACCCGGGCACAGGGATACTGCAATCTACTGGAGGCAATGGAGATCTCTGATCCGATTGTGGCGAACTGTTTGATCGATCAAAACGGAGTTGAATGTGTGTTGTTGATACCCACGAGTCACGAGGCTTCGGAAATGCTGTCAGACTATCGCAAAGTACCCGCTAATTGCAAGAGAGCTTTAACGCAGCAGGGTGATACGTTCTTTCCCGATCCAAATTACAAGAGTTACGGTGGAAAAAAGAATTTCAGAGCAAGACTTCTTCAAGTCTCAACAACAGAAGCTATCAAGTGAGTTATATCAACTCCATTGACGGAAGAAATTGTTTTTTCGGTAACGAATTTTGATTACTCTGTGAACAGAGTTCTGGAGGAAGAGCTGCTTTCTGCTGAGGCAGATAAAATGGCGATCTTCGAGCAGCACAGCCAGGTTCATCAAAAGTTGAAGCAAATTAAAATCGACCTTCAAGAAATCAACACCCAAGTTGCAAAGCTTCGCTCTGGCCAGAATAAAGTCAGAGCCGCCATCAACGAGCTACGTGACAAATGTGAAGTTGACGATTCTAATTCCGTCGCTGTCTTTGTGAGTATACAGCGCTTGGAAATTTCCAGTGATAACATACTGACTATCATGCATTCCCTCAGACCGTCGAATTGAATGAGTTGATGAAAAGAGTCGAGCAAGCTTCTACCGAAGAAGCACAACTGAAAGAAGACGTTTCAAAGCTGCACGAAGAAGTTCAATCCTCCGAGGTGGAAGTCAAGCGATACAGGAATCTCGCTCATTTCCTGGATATGAAGCTAGAACCATTTAAAGTAATCTTGAACGCGAAAAGCGGCTGAATGCTCTTCTATGAAAACTTGTATGGAACATATGCCGAATGTAGCTTTTCGTCTCTTTCAGAAAGCGATAAGAGAGCAAGAGAACGAGATCCAACAGATCCGTGACAACTCTAAGTATGGCGAAAAAAAGTTGGTCGAAGCGCGAGCAGCCTTGCAAAAAGTTACCGCAGATCATGAGATACAGCAGCGCGTGGCTGGCAAGGCAGTTGCCGATGCTGTCAAAATGTGCCCCAGGATGAGTACGCAGAGGTATAAATAATCGTCACGTATTAAATTTCGTTTATTGTCGATTGCATCTGACTATAAACGCTGACCTCTGATGTTTTAATCGAATTAGATATTCAATGTATCTGTTATTGTGATGTAGATCGCCGAATAGAATAAACCATATGATAAAAGAGTTGAGAGCAAACATCGAATCCATGGAAGAGCAGTTCGGCTCCAAGGAGGCTCTAGTTGCTGAATTGGAAGAGAAACGACAAAAGTACGATGTGTCCCTGGAGTTTGCTAAAGCAATAGAGAAGAGTAACGATGTGAGTCGATTTTTGCCGTCACAAGATTTTAACACCACGTTGATAATCTTTTGTGAAATAGTTTCGGGTAACAGACCCAATTGACAATAATTGAAAACTTTCTGAAATAGCTGATGAACGTGATAAATTATATTTGCATTTTTTTTACTTGGAGTCAAAGCTTCAAGTTCCAGTCTCCATGACCCTCTACCAATTCGAGATCAAATGAACACGTTCTAATTCGTATTTTCGTATATTTTTATCAGGACCAGCTGAAACGACTCGAGGGCCGACGCAAGATGTACCATACGATGAAAAATCTAATTGCCACGAAAGTCCAAAATTCCTTTAAAAGCGTACTTTCACTGCGAAATTATAAGGTATATATGATTGGGAAGATCGGGGCTGATTCCCATTCTGAATATAATCTATACGTCATATGTAATACCCTTTTTAACGTGCATCTAAACAGGGTAAATTGGAGATCGATCACACCAATAAGTCGCTGGCGCTTGAGGTAGATCCTACTGGTAACAACAAACGAATAACCAACGACGCTAGAACTTTATCAGGAGGTGAAAAATCGTACTCGACCGTTGCCTTCATTTTAGCTTTATGGGATTGCATCGAGCTTCCGTTCTATTTCCTGGATGAGTTCGATGTCTTTATGGTGAGCCATGAATCGTTATCGCTTTCATATCTCCTCGAGTTTCACAGCTGAGTTTGGAAGAGAACTTAATGACGGAATATCTCTGAATTACATCACCTAATCGCTTCATATGATTCACGAACCAAGGGCCTATCGGTTTGAAATATATACGGAATTGCCCATTGGGAATGCGTGGTCAGAAAGAGAATACTACAGTGGAACCTCATGTATATGATTCGCACTTGTGCGTTTTTCTCTCATATACGTAACATTTCTTTGGTCCCAGCAGTAAATTTGCAGTACTTTGGTATTTCACTCTAACGCAAATCATACGTCAACCAAGTGCTGTGCCTTCAAAATCGCAAATCTATCAGATATTTGCGGGAAGGAGATCAAGATTCGAACCAGAATAGCCGTTTTTGTCACTCTCAGGAAGCTAGTCTGTCGATTGAAGCATTTACAAGCAGTATCGGTCACAAAAAATACCTGCCAATTTTTTTACACAGAGCATACACACCAAATTTAAGCTCAGAACATTGATAGTCCAGTAGCCAGAAGCCACATGTGAGTGGTACCTGGCAAGGTGCACGGGAAAGCTGAATTTTGATATGAACGTATGTGCGTTGGGTACCCATTACAGGAATTTATCATTTCCCCATGAAATTTGCCAGCTCAACACCTCTGTGGGGTGAACATGCGTGTGCTCGAATCCAGTGTCCGTTGAGTAACTCGCAAGCCGTTGTCCCTAGCATCAAAATAGCTAGTATGAAATTTGTAGTCATCAAACTTCTCCACAAAGTCGTCCAGTGACTCAACTGTGTGCGATGCATAGCTTCCGGGACAGAGCTGTCCGTAGACAGGACTAATCTAGCGGAGGTTGTTGGGCCTCACCTGACAAGCGGCGTCTGGCACAGCCTCCTGACGCCGTGCTAGAGTCTAGTACTAACTAAATTGTGTAGTACTTTTTCACAGAGAATGAATCACCCTATGAATCGTGTTTTCCGTCTCATCGCTAACTTGGAAACACTCAAAGTTATAGGCCTTTGGAGTCGCAGATCGATTTGAAAATCACTCCAAACCTTACCCCTCACTATTCATGGCCGTTGCGAAATTTGTTGCCTAGAATTGCAAATTCGGGCTAGTACAATTAACAGAATTCGCGATTTGGACCCACAGGTCTCGCAACGGCCATGAATAGTGAGGGATAAGGTTTGGAGTGATTTTCAAATTGATCTGCGACTCCAAAGGCCTCTAACTTTGAGTGTTTCTAAGTTAGCGATGAGATCGAAAACACGATTCACAGGGTGATTCATTCTCTGTGAAAAAGTACTACACAATTTAGTTAGTACTAGACTCTAGCACGGCGACAGGAGGCTGTGCCAGACGCTGCTTGTCAGGTGGGGCCCAACAAGCTCCGCTAGTTTAGTCCTGTCTACGGACAGCGCTGTCCCGGAGGCTATGCATCGCACACAGATGAGTCACTGGACGACTTTGTGGAGAAGTTTGATAACTACAAATTTCATACTAGCTATTTTGATGCTAGGGACAACGGTTTGCGAGTTATTCAACGGACACTGGATTCGAGCACACGCATGTTCACCCCACGGAGGTGTTGAGCTGGCAAATTTCATGGGGGAATGATAAATTCCTGTAATGGGTACCCAACGTACATACGTTCATATCAAAATTCAGCTTTCCCGTGCACCTTGCCAGGTACCACTCACATGTGGCTTCTGGCTACTGGACTATCAATGTTCTGAGCTTAAATTCGGTGTGTATGCTCTGTGTAAAAAAATTGGCAGGTATTTTTTGTGACCGATATTGCTTGTAAATGCTTTAATTGACAGACTAACTCCCTGAGAGTGACAGAAACGGCTATTCTGCTTCGAGTCTTGATCTCCTTGCCGCAAATATCTGATAGATTTGCGCTTTTGAAGGCACAGCACTTGGATGACGTATGATTTGCGTTAGAGTGAAATACCCAAGTACTGCAAATTCACTGCTGGGACCAAAGAAATGTCACGTATATGAGAGAGAAACGCACAAGTGCGAATCATATACATGAGGTTCCACTGTAGTATTCTCTATCTGACCACGCATCCCCAATGTACTGCCTTTGTATTGCATGCACAATTTTCTCTTTCTACACAGCCACTTACGTTCTGCTTCTGTGTACAGGCCATGTTTCACGTGAATGTTCTGAACCTAACTATCGGTGTTACCTAATTTAGTACGAAATAATGTTCGTAGGATAAAGTCAATCGGCGTGTGATTATGGATATATTGCTGGATCATACTAGATCGCACCCAGCCCACCAGTTCGCATTTCTAACACCCCTGGATACTTCAAGCATTCTAGCTGAGGATTTCATAACTATACATCAGTAAGTAGGGAAATGTTTCGACAAATGTCTTGGTTACTATTTTAGAAACAGATGATGAGCCTTTTTATAATCTTAGATTAGCCCCGCCAGAAAGAGCTCCGAATGGTGTACAATGAAGAACACGCACCTTAGGGATGAAGAGAGAACATCTAATACTTGGCTTGTTGTAACGTTGAATTTATAGAGTATTTATAGTATGATTGAAATTTTGTCATAAGTTGTGGACAAGATCTCTAATCATACCGGAGGGCTAATAAAATAACTTTCTACTATGTACTTGAAGGCAATAACATATTTTCTATTACAAAAAATCATTTTTAAAAAGCTATAAATATACTACGAAGAAAAGTTCGACGAAATATGAAGTTGGAATTAGAATACTTTTTCAGTTTTTAATTTTCCAGTTTTCGACACTTTTTCTCAACATTTATTGCAATATAATTTCAACAATTGACTCGATAGAAGAATAGACAAAAAATTTGACTATATCCAGTGAGTATATGCAGTGACTATTCATTGCGCAAACGATGAGTAAATAACTCATTAAAGATTCTTCATCAATGATCCGACGTAATTTTTCGGTTTTTGTTTACCCAAATTGTTCAGCCTTGAAGAACATCTTCTATTAATAATCGTCTCGCTGATCGTACACGTCCATGCAGAATTATTATATTCTAATGTCAGACAATGCTTATCTAGTTATAAGATCAACGCTGTTGCTAGTACTGTTCTGATTAAACAGATTATCTACGCATAGTATTTTCTAGAGGCAACGTCTTCTACACGACAATGTTCCTCTAGTTTCGCGGAATTTAATTTTTACACTTTTGAAGGTGTAATAAATTGATTTCTGGTCATTATAACAGATAAACGTTGCAAACGGGACTTAGAAAGTATAGTGCTGCATGAACCAATGCCTGATAATACAATTATTTAAGGTACTGATAAAAATATGTTTGGTTTCAATTCGTTGCTGGTCAAATGAAATTGATAGTCAATCAATGGCATTCATGGATTATTCAGTTGGGACAATATTATTAATTTTTGTTTTCATTACTGATCATATGCAGCCTTCTTTTCCTGTACCTTCACGCGGTGAGGAACGATGTACTCTTTCACCAAATCTGACCTAGTCAGTCAGTTAGTTTTTACTGGGTTTGTTACAAAGCCACACAGAGATATAAAATCCTAGTAAAAACCAAATATAATAAATAGAAGGCAAGGAAAATAATTCTTATAAGTAATATCAATTAATATAATACTCTTTGTTACAATATATGTCTAAACCTATATTATATTGTTCTGGAATAATGTATACATAAATTGAATAGACACTATTTTTTTTACAATTCTACTATTTTTGTATTCACCGACGTACAAAAATGAGAAAGGTAACAGGAAGGAGAATTTCATGTAACTGGAAGAGAGAACCTTGGAATATTTCTGATACAAATGTTGTTGAACCAAATAATAAAATTTCGCATTTTGTCATAAGTTTATTGCAATTTTAGTAATAGAACCTCTCACCACTACATTCATAAGAAATGTTCAGTATACAATCTGATATGTGACTGTTCTCGGTCGTTTTGTACAGGGCTTCATAATTTTGCACCCAATTCGTGTCTTTCATCATTAGATGTTGAGTAATTTGAGCTTTTTTTCCCTAGAACTGAAGCAAGTTGTAAATACATACATACCTCGTCTAAAAAATATCATACCGTATGTAAACCAACGAGAGTCTAACACACGCACACAGTTGCATATCAGTCGTAAATGGGTTGGCTAGCCCCCTGCTGCCTCCTAGAATAGTCAACTCATACGCTCGTTTGTTTCTTCGGGGTTCTACGAATAACTTCAGAGTGTGTTCCGGCGGGACCCTCACTTACCCGAGATAGAGGTTACCTCTTCCTAATAATAACGGTCAATTTTTTTCGAATCGATTCTCTTAGCTGTAGAATGCGTGCAAGATATGATGACGATTGGTATCCAGGATGTGAGGATTTCAGCGAAGAAGATGAGCCCGAAGTCGATGGATGTAATGCTTTGAATTATGATGATGTCCCGTATCCGAATGAATCTTCGCTGTGGTCGCCAACAGCAACATATGAATCTCAATACGAAGAATACGACGCCGATGAATCAAACTTCGGAAGGTTTGATTCCATGATTTTCTCTGTCGCCGACTACTTTTCCTCCAAAGAGATATGCAATTAAAATCGCTGAATCGGGATCTCCCCCATGACGAAATTAAACGAGAATATACTTGTTTTTGTCTCCTCACGATCAGAGGTATAGCTTTAGCCTTCAGCTTTTTTCACTCCTATGTGACGTATACCATTTTTACCACCCCCTGCAACGGAAAATACGACTTTCCGTTTTCGCAACGGGCCGAAAGTCGGTACCTGCCGTTAAGGTGAAATGAAAGTCACGTGACCTCGATATGATTTACACTTGGAATTTTCAAACGCTATTTTCTCAGCCAAAACACATTCGATTGGTGTGAAATTGATATCAGTGACGTAGAAAAACTTAATGAAGGGCCTGCCAATCGTGGATTTTCGAAAATCGAGACATAATAACAGTTTTTTAACAATATTGTTCTGTAATCCAAGGAAGTGCTGCCTCTCTCCACGAGGGGCAGCACCTCCTTGGGTTACAGAACAATATTGTTACACAAAATTCTGATTATGTCTTTCGATATTCGAAAATCCACGATTGGCAGGCCCTTCATTCTGTTTTTCTACGTCACTGATATCAATTTCACATCAATCGAATGTGTTTTGGCTGAGAAAATAGCGTTTGAAAATTCCAAGTGTAAATCATATCGAGGTCACGTGACTTTCATTTCACGGAGGCAGGGCAACCACAATGATAATATGTAAAGCCCTCGGCACACGGTGCGATTTGTCGTGCTTTTCCGCTGCTGACTCAAGCAAATACAGTGCGTTCTCGTTATAAGAGACTGATCGGGAGAATAGGGGAATAGGATTCCAAGAAATCCGTCGCCGGAGCGCTCCCCCACCACCTGCCTCGAGAGCACAGGTCATATGGTAGCTTATAACGAGGAGTTCGAGCCAAAGTTGGAATATAATACGTACGCGGGTAGGGTGGGGGAAGCTATAAAAACGGAACGGAGGGGAAAACTCTTATAACGAGAACCCACTGTAGTAACAAACGAGCACCCTGAGCTAAGTAGCTTGCAGGTGTTCGCTGGAATTGCTCTTCTATCATAATTAAATTTCCACGAACTTGACGGTTTCCAAACATTTCCCAGGCCCAACGACCGTCCTCATCAACAATGTCGCAGCTCCGGTTCGAGTGGTCGACTCGTATCACGGGGTATGTATATGGATGTCATTGGCTGAACCTTGATGAAACGATATAAAGGGTGAATTTTGAAGGGGCCCGGCCGGGGGAGGGGGGATACAAGAAGTATCGGTTACAGAGAGGTGGCTATTTTTTTCTGAATGTTGTTTTGTGTTCCAAAAAACATGTGTACAGCCTAAGGCGGGAAAAGTAGATTTGAACCTCGAAGAATTTCCGTACACCGCCGAACATGGGATATAAAAAATCTGCCACGACTGATTGTTCGAGACAGTAATGAGCGTGCACGCCAAATTCCAGCCGAAAATATTAAAAATTGTAGAATTTATCCAACTATGAAATTTTGATTAGGAAATTAGGATCGATCACGATGGTGAGCTCAGTGTGAACCCTAAATTTGAACAAAAAATATTCAAAATTGTAAGAGTTATTCTATTTTACAGCTGAGGATATGAAAATCAATAACTCTTACAATTTTTTATATTTGTCGACGAAATTTGGTGTGTACGCTAAGTGTATAAAAACGGATTCAGAAAAAAATCAACAACTATTTGTGATCAATATTTCTTGTAGTTTCGATGATCGGTGAAGCCCCCCTTTAACGATGGACGATGATACAGTCTGAAAGTTTGGTTTTCGATTTTAGCCAACTTCAGAGTGTATCATAGTTAGGAATTCACCCTGCAGTATAGTCGTAATATAGTCATGTACTATCATGTATAAATCATGTACTTGTCGGTAGAATGATACAGGGGTCATGAGTAATCTTCCAATCATGAATTACTTTTTACTTAGAAATCAAGCAGTTTTGGGAAAGTCCAACATATTATCGCAGTATCATTTTGGAATTGCGGTTTGTGCCAGTACTTTTATCATCTACCCAAAGTTTAACTGAGGTATAATATTCTGCTGCAAAGTCATGAATCTTTAGGTTTTTATGAACGAGCAAGTGTGTTCTTTATCCACTTGTCTCCTATACACCGAAATGAGAATAGTAATCCTGATCATTGCCGCTTTTCATATGATCAAGCCGAAGGTTTCATGACGAACAGTGGTCATCAAAGTCAGAATTTGGTTGCAGACTACTCTCATCACCTTCAGCCGAGGCAGCAGCAACGATCACAAACCCCTCTTGTAGTGGCACGGGTTTCAGGTACGCTAAAAGTTCATTTCCAATATGATTCCGTCCTCATCAAGGACGGATCTTACATCTACAGGTCGCGTGTCTAATGGGAGAAGGTCGTAAGTGCCAAAGACATGATTTTTGTGCCATGAATGTGATCGAACCGTTTTAATTTCGACGTTTCGAAGTTTTTTTTTCGCAATTTCGCAAAGTCAAAAGCTCCCCAAACAAGAGCGATCATCCAATATTATCAGCACAGGACTGCAGACGATGGTAGAGAACCTGATCTATGGTACAAAAGTTGTGATCTTCTCCAAGACCTACTGTCCTTACTGCATCAGTGCAAAGGAGATCTTCGACTACATCAAGCAGCCGTACACTGCAGTAGAGCTGAATCGACTCGCTAAAGGGGATCAGATTCAGGAGATTATGGGACGGATCACCGGAGGCACCTCTGTCCCTAGAGTCTTTGTGAACGGCATGTTCATCGGCGGTGGCGACGATGTCAAGAGACTGTACCAAAGTGGCGAACTCGAGGAGCTGCTGGACTTCGAATAATAACCGCTTCAGGAATTGACAATTTTTTGAAAGTTTTTTTCCCCACGATTGGAATTTTGGAAAAGTATTGTGATTGACTGAATCTACAATCTGCCTTTACTGTTATACATGAGATATGAATTGTATTTCCAAATTGATTAGGAGATGAGAAAAGTGTATAAGATTTTAGAAAAGAATAAATCAGATTGATGAAGATTAAGTCAACCCTTTCAGTATTTTTAGTTTTCCGCACAGCACATATTGAATCTTCGTTGCATTTCATCTTGGAATACCGAAGTGAACAGGGCAGCATATCGTGGCTTTAATCTACTGTCAATTTATTACCTGTCTATTTTATTCACTTCTGATCTGAGTTTTAACCACTATTAATTTCATGATTACCGTTTTTGGAAAGGCAATATTATGTGTGTACATCTTGTTCAAAATTAAGGGCAGTAGATGGTCAATGTGCCGTAATGATCGGAGTCATGGATGACTTTAACTTTTACTTGAAATTCGCCAAACCTTTGGTACTTAACCTTCCTGATGCAAAAGGTGAGTTATTGCAGTTGTCAGTATAAAAGGGAAGCAATAAGTCCGCAGTCCTTCGACAAACAATAAATTGTAATGCTCGATAACTTGATATTGAGAAACTGATTTTTTCACGCACACATCAGACAGAACGATCGCTGCACTATGGGTGAAAAAATTAGGTGAAATGCAGTCTGATGGACCGGAGGCCAACATGCGCATAGAGTACCTAAAACTCCTCCTCTTCGTGATGCAGCGCAACAAGCTTGCAGGAATATTCGAGAAGCCTCCGCCCGAAGGTCCTCTGCAAGGTTTCCCTTCAAATTACAAGGTCCCCAGGTCAATTTCGGCTTAAAGTCATAGTACGATTGTTACTTGCTGCATCTACGTTTGAACCATTTTGAAGCTGAAAGAAGGATCTATGTCGTGACCTTGGCCGATTTCCCTGAAAATGCTGTCTGAAGTAGGCATATTTTTCGATGTGCTACAACGAAGACTGGATATTTATCTGAAATTCTCGAAAGATCACGACGTAAATGCATCCTTCACCTTCAATTTGAGACCAAAACCAATAAAATCGTACATACGAGCCGAAGCACAATATCACGATTTTTCCGGCTACAGCAGCCCCTCCCTAGCGCCGTATCCCCACTCCGTCGTTGCCCCGGGGGTCCGTCCCAGCCTTTATCCCCTCCACTTTGACGCGGGGAGCCGAAGAGCCCGCGCTAGGCTCACTAGTATAGGCACACGTCCCCTCACTTTCTATTGACATCAAACGCATAGTCCTATAGTGTCCATGCTCAATGCAAGTGTGAATTATGCTCTACGCTTTTGTGCACTTGATCACAGGCAACGGACATGCTGTCCTTAGTGAAGCCGGAAAAATCAGCGGCGCCCGCCTACCCCCCGGTATTCACATCCGTCGGCGGTGATCTATGCCAGTTTGTCGCTGTTCAAGAGATTCCGAACTTCGGACTACACGGATATTACGCCATTTCCATGGAGCCCTTGTCGAAATGGTCGCACGCCAGTACCAACGCAGCCAAGAAGGCAACGACGAAGCCCAAACATTACGCCGATTGCTTCAAAAACAGTTGTAAACTCGTTGAGTCGACTTACTGTATGAAACAGTCGGACGATCCAGATTCTCCGGCTTCGCCACAACAGCCAACAGGAAGCACTGAGCCGAATTCTCAGGCGATTGTCGACCCGGAGAAGTCCTCGCGAAGACAAAACGAGTGCGAGAAGCTCCCGACGACTCAGTTCGTTCCGCTTCCACCAATTCCATTCCAGTAAGAGCATTTTTAATTTGCTGAATTTAGCGAGCCGTAGATTCCTAGTCAACTTGATTGTCGGACTTTGATTTTCTTTCGAAAATTATACCAGGACCTACAGAAGGGAAATCGCGGGCTTCGAGTCCAGACCAACATGGGGCAGGAGTCGCTACATCGAAAGGCTCATCGATGAATCGCGTTAGTAGTCACGATTCATTTCGACAAGCTAAGACGTCGCATTTATGTGCATTCAAACTACATTTCACTTGTAGCTCACATGACTGCTGACCTGGACGTTTCTCAGGCAGATGCAATGTTGCATGGAATAAGTGACAAGACGTTCAAGAAAGCAGATAGGTACGGCCCCTGCGCGATATCCAACAGCAGACAGCGTGTAGAAAGAATGTTGGATCTTCCTCCTTGTGCGTAAGTACGTTCTGTGTGACGAGGGGAAGATGACTCAAGATTTGACTGGCACATTTTTTTATCTCATAAATTTTTTTTTCTCATCCTTTCATTCATTTTCTCAATTATTTCTCAATATTTCATGATCTATTGGTACGTTATTTCAACAAGTTATTTCCCGCTCGCTATGCGATCAATTCCGTTTCTACAATTCGATCTGCTCAAGATTACATCAATTTTGTTTCTGTAAAATTGCAGGGTTGATCCGGGTGGAGTTAATCTGAATACAGGTGCGTCAATTATTTTCGGACATGATTTAGAATCATCGAATCATTAATTTTGTGATACAAATACTTGTACAGGTGCGGTGTACACGTGTCGCCCCAAAAGGGAACGAACCCTGGAAACACACACGGATATTTGCCACAGTGAACGTGATTTCTATCCATGTGGCAATAAATCTGGATCGTCTCTCCGTGGAGGTAGTAAGTACCAAAGTATAGACATCCCGTAGGGAAGATCCTGGGAAATAGTTTGGTACGGTGTATTTCAAAAAAGACATTCATTTTGAAGGTTGAACTTGATGATTCGCGGCTTGAATGGATAAAGATATTTGTTTATACATTTTTTCGATTTTTGCCTGTTCACTATTCGTATTGTGCGACCCATACCAAGATCATATCCGATTCCAGGTGACACTGGCAGTTGTTGTAATCCGCAGAATCAAGGGAGCAGATCACGCACGTCATTAAGCGACGAGAGACGAGATGGTGAGTCATAACTACGAATTACACAATGTCCTTATACGCTATGTGTGTGAGAATTTCTCTTCCAGATCAGCACCGTGATCGTCGATATCATAGACCCGCAGGAACCTCGCCTCGACCTCGACCACAACATCAAGCTAGTCGGAACGGTTAGTTATTCGTACCAAAATACGTAAAATTTAATAGGTACATTTTCAATTCAGCATGTTCGATGAATCTCCGTTAAGAACAGCCAGTTGATACCATAGATCAGTGGTTGGAGTTGTGTTTGCTCCTGAAGGACCCCAAAGTCCAGGAGAAGGGCCTACCAGCACCTTCAAGCAAGTGACCCACCATAACTATTGATAAGCATTTGGCCTGGTCGCACTGGGGAAATGGATGCTGCACGGAATTTCAGTTTTTCCGTCTTTAAATTTCATTTGATCCAATCAAATTAATGAGTCGTGTATCATCAAGGGAATTTGACAAGTCAATTTCTGTACAAAAACTCAAATCGTGGTACTACTTTTTTTGAATTTAAAGCGTGGAACCCTTCCAGCATGGGAAAAAGGCCACGGTTTTTCCTCAAACTTCAGGAAGTCAAAACAACTGTCTTGTGAACACGCGCATTGATATCTGATGGGGTTCCAGATTATATCTTCGTTATACTGTATGCTTTTTCCAGATTCATCCATCAGGCGATTTCCAGAAAGAACACATCGATTTCAAACTGGTAGGTCTGGATAATTGTGTATTCCAGAACTTCAAAGTATCTCCCTATATCAGTCTTAGCAAACAGTTACTTTTAACGGACTCAGATTATGTTTAAGGTTCAATCTTCGATGACACGGATGATCCATTAGACGTTGACGAATCTATACACGAAACCACCGCGGCGAGAAAATATATCGACCCAGATTCATCTGGGAATTTCAAGTGGCTCGAGGACATGGAGCATGTACATTTTTCCGACCCTGCGGACACGTCTTGTGCAGAATTGTGAGAATACAATTTATAGTTAGTACGCCAAATCTGCAGCCCGTTTCAAATTAGAGTCTTTAATATTCTATTCTACTGTCAGTGAATACAGATCACGAATGAAGCCGTACCCGTCGGATACTATGGCGAATGGTTAGTCACGTAAAACAGTAACAGTAACATGAATTACAGTCTTGTTACCAACTTATTCCCTGACATTGCAAGTTATGACATTCGAATCTATAACATGTTTCAGAATTTACCCATCTAGAAACAGAGGCATGCTCCGAGTCGGACAATAAATCCTTCATAAATGAGCAACTGCAACCTAAAAAGCTGATGCCTCAGGGTAGATACACATGACTGAAAATATTGCGATTTTATTTCACTTTGGAGACCACAGCAATATTCGAATAGATCTAAACGAAGAGAGTGTCTCTTTTAAAAAAGAATTTTCCGCAGTTGCACGCCGAATGCAGTCTCCCAAACTATGTCGATCACAGAGGTCTCCACCGTTGTCACATCAGCCTCCGTCTCGGTATCTCAATACCAGACCCTACGCTCACGATCGTTGGTAATGACAATTCAGTGAACGTAATATTGGGACTGCAGACCTAAGGACGTTGCCTACGTGAACCTAGCGCGGGCTTTTCGGCTCCCCGCGCGAAGGTGGAAGGGATAACGGCCGGGACAAACTCCCGGGGCTACGACGGAGTAGGGATATGGGCGCTAGGGAGGGGCGGCTTTGGCCGGAAAAATCGTGATCTTGTGCTTCGGCTCCCACAAGTTTTCTCGCTAGTCGTATGTACATACGATAAATATCCAGTCTTCGTTGTAGCGCATCGCAAAATGTGCCTACTTCAGACAGCATTGTTAGGAAAACTGATAACGAAATTCTAAAATCGGTCAAGGTCACGACATTTAAATGTCGTAGATAACTTGGATATAGTGAGGGCTTGTACGCGCTAGCTGCCGCGGGAGTAGTCAACGTCCTTAATACTACAGTTACATCGAGATATGGTATCCACGTAACAGTTAAACATTTTTCATAAAAATTTGCTGATTATTTTGTCTGTTGAAAAGGGACCAGCAGATGGGTCTGGGACAAAGCAACAGTGAGTAAAATTTAATGATTATAAACCAGTAGCAATAATTGTTGTGATAAAACCTCCTAATATCATATCAGCATTCGCGTTATACATATACTTATAGTACTCATTTCCATATTTTTTTACGCAGATGCGTTTAGGGAAGACGACTCTGAAGAAGGTAATTTGCAGATAACTCACAGGTGTATAATGTATTGACAATACCAGATAAATTTGGGATTCCCAATAGACATTTGTATTGCATTCAACTCGTATCATTCGTACTTGGTATTTTCGAACAGAAGACATCGAACCGTCGATAGCCGTCGTGCGACGAAGATTCGCAAAATCTCGAGAGGCGACGAGGCGTGACCCAGAAATTCACGAAACGTCCTACAGATGGAAAGAAATTATTGACCAAAAAAACCCGTAAGTATCACTCTTGTATGCAATAACATCATCATTTGACTGATAACAGCTAATATGCTGCTGCCTGGGACATAATTCACGCGAAATTTCACGTAGGAGATCGACCTTTTCGGCGATACCGTCGAACCTCGGCTATCGCAAGAAAATCACCTCTGTTAGCTCAACAGCGACCGCTTATCCTACCCCCACCACTTGCGTCTGCGCGCGCATCGTGTGCACTGAAATTATATTGCAGACGCAGCATGCGCGCTGGTATCCTACGAGTAGGTAGTGGGGACCTTCTCACGATTTGCGATACCCGAGGTCTGACTGTATTCTTATTAATTACTAATCTTGCTCTGAAAATGGAGATGATACATTTTAATATGTTCATAAGGGGACCTTAAGCTATCGATTGAATGTATTCAAAGTCTAGATTGACTGGGCTAAAAGTTATGTCTCTGTACGAACGAGGCGTTGGTGTGCCTGGCAAGTGGCAAACCTGAAGCAAAGCCAGCGGAAAGTCATACAATATTTTGTATGAAAAAGGCATCGAAGGAACTGATGTAAAAAGTAGTAAACTGCGCTATAAAAACTTTCATACCGTAGCCCCGAAGTTAGCTGCGTAAACTGCCACTTTTACGGATCGAAAACAAACGTCAAAAAGTTACTTTTTAATGCTGGTGACGTAAAAAATGAATATGTTTTGTTTTACAGAAGCAGGGATGAAGCTTCATGTTTGGAAGGTGATTATTCTACACTATTGTGTTTGCTGAATGATAATAACATCAACCATTCATACAAAAATACTAAAAAAAAATAGTTCATCGAAAAATTGAGGCATATCATTAACCCATCTTTCAGAATATTGAAATATACTTGACACAGATACGTATATAAATTGAGTCTCAGGTGTAAATTTACTACAACATTTTAGATTCAGGGAGAATGTCGAGTCGCGATCTTGAATATTTGGCATATCTCGAGGCTACAAAAGCAGGTTAGTCGTAGCTTTCGTTCATGACGCGAAAAATGTAGTTTTAAACTAATAACTATGTGCATTCGTCATTCGCAGATGGCGGACACTGCTACGAGGATGATGAGGACGACGACGACGACGAAGAGTACGAAGCACCTGCACGCAACTCGAGACGAATTACTGGGCAGTCATTGGACGGAGAAGAGTCACGATTTACAAAAAACCTACTAAAGCCACCGAAACCGATGCCATCACCTGGTAGAGTGATCACGCCACTCTCGAAACAAAATCTCCGGAGGAAACCGATCGAGAGAGTGCGATCCAAAGAACCATCAGATGTTAGAATCGATGCACATACGGATGCAGATGCAGATGCAGATGAATCGAAATAAACAATTCAGAATCTACATATTATTATTCCACGTGGAAACGGAGTACTTTCAGTAATTTGATATCGAAAAAGAAATTATCGTCAGTTGTGGTTTGTAAATAAATATTATACAATATTTTTTATTGACAATTGATTTTATTTCCCAGCAAGTTCTGAGAAATTCATTTACCGTGAATTTTTCATAAATTCCTATCTTATCGCGCATAGACGTTACTGGATATTAAAAAAAAATCTCGCTGTTTGTTTTAGTAGTGACGATTTTTTTTTTTAAGTCGCTTTTACAACCGCTACTTGTTTTTGAACGATTCAGCAAGTATGTGCGTAACTAAAGATATGGAATGTCACAATGGCATGTTTTTGTTTGACTTGCGGTAGTGTTTTATTTTTTGTACATATTTGTATTTCTCTTATTCATACATTTTTCATGTTTTTGAACATACAGTTTAGCTTAATACTATAATATTTGCTGATGTTTTGGATATAAATTACTCGTAATTTCAATCTTACATATTATTTACATTTTTCAAATTTCGACTGTAGTACGTACTCCTAGTCGGACAATCGTGCTATTCTTGCTCTTGACTTTTCGCTCTTGCTTGTCTGATAAATTGCATGCTATATACACACGCCATGTTGCTTGCGGCTCCCCTCTTAGCATTTTTTCTACTTTTTCTACTGTGTATTCCCTGTTCTCAAATCCTTTAGTGTTTTATTCTTCTTGACAATCACGTACAATGACGCCTAAGCGACTGCAACGCAACATTCAATGCAGGTCCATACAGGTCACTGTACGTCCGTGCGCCTGCGCGACGCGCTTGAGCATTGCGCGTTCCTTTGGACACGGGTACGAAGTGTCTATTTAGTATTTACCCATGAATACCTTCACTCGTTCATTAGCATGATGAGATCGATAAATTTAGCGAACTGAGCTAACAAGCCTCAACCTCGCATTCGCTCGTCTCTGTTTAGATACCACTATAACCTGACCCCCCGGGGTCCGGGTGGCGCACGGTCGTATACACAGGTCTGGCAACTCCCATGGTGGGGGTTGGTCCCTTAGCGATGCTTCAAAGTTTCCTGAATTGGCCGCTGAATTTTTGGCGCCCGAGTAGGTTAGTGCAGGGTTGGAGTATAAACAATGTTTCTAACCTCAAAACTTGTGAACGAATAAATTTATATTCCGTTCAAACTGCGTTATTCTTTCAATTACATTTATTTATATTATTATTGCATTTTTTTATGATCGATACAGCACTCTACAATTGGCATATAACTAATTTTATTATCGACTGTTTGGTAATACGGATGAAACTTCTTCACATTTTTCTAGCGAAATGGTTATACAACTAAATAATCTTCATTACACAGAACTTGAATGAATAGACTGATAAATAATTTTTATTCAGCGTTGCAATTTCCAAAATATCCCACAACACAGCGATTTGTATCGGAAATTCCCCCCAAAAACAACAAAAAAACTAACAAAATCTGCCTCAATAGTTTACTCGACATCATTTAATCACGGTCAGATGTACAATTTCTTAATAACAAACTATGGGAAAACTGTGACGTTCTTTATGTACAGAAAATAGGTTATGAACATTGTTTACACTCCAACTCTGTACTAGGCTTCTAGCGCGCCTCAGCAGCCGTGGCAGCAGGCGAAAACACACTTGGCTTCATTAAGGGACCCACCCCCACCATGGGAGTTGCCGGACCTGTGTACACGACCGTGGGGTAGCGTGCGCCGCTCCTGCCGTGGACCCGAGTTCGGGCAACCTGTTGCACGCCCCCACGGTCTCGACTTGGACTCATCCCGTTTAAATCTCGGACCGTTGCAGCGTTGGGTTCCGTAAACACGGCTCGAGCTCGGTGCGCCAGTAGTTAAATGGCGTGGTAGCGGATCGAGCGTGGCGTCACGAGATCTCGTTAGATATTGGACGTAAATCGAGAAATATGAGTGATTCGGGTGACGGTTCGAAATACAAGTGGACACCCGACAGCACCACGCTGCTGGTGTCCGTTTGGACGGATAAACAAGTTCAAAAACAGTTGGAATACGCGACAAAGCCGCAATTGATATGGGAGAGCGTCGCCCGGTACATGCAGAAGAAGGGCTACAGCGTGTCTGGGAAACAATGTCGCTCTCGAATGAAACACGTTCTAGTTTGTTACCGAGAAGCTAAGAAAGCTGGGACTCGCGCTGGTGTCGAACAGTATTACGAATCCATCGACAAAGTTCTGAAAGACAAGAGACTGCTGCAATCGAACATCAATGGGGTGGACACCGTCGGTAAGCGTCACAATTTCCCTGATCATCGACGGCCTCATGTTAATTATCTCATAATAATAATATGAGGATGGTCGGCCGAACTTTAGGGGGCGAACTCAATTCGTTATGATTACTTATACTACGCGTTCCGTGATATGAGAGAGAGAGAGAGTAAAAAAGAGAGATTACGCAAGAAATGGAGGCTTGTAGGTCTTCACTTCACTTTTTTTTATTCCCTTTTTTTGTTGTCTCTCCGTCTTTGATATCCCTTTCACTGTGTCCATTCTCCTCGCGGAGTTGTATCACGCGCCATCAACATTACATCGTATTTTACTAAACTACTACTCTATTTTATCTCAGATATAAGAATGCCGGAAAATTCAAACATTGATATTCCCAGGTGACGTTATGAGACCCCCCCCCCCCCCCCCGAGGTTTCCGGGATTCAAAAATGCCCCCCGTATACCCCCAGCAACTATATGATTACAGTAGAACCTCGTTTATCCGAGGTAATGTGGGGAAGGCGTACCTCGGATGAACGGAAACTCGGATAACACGGAAGAACAAAAAAAATGCGAAAATTTGTACAATTTTTCATGTATTTCACATATGTACATTGGGAGCATTCAAATACTACGTCACGCTCTTAGGGGGGGAGGGGGTAAGCTTCACTGTGACGAGAGGGCGGGGGGGATAAATTCGCGCGTCACGTCACGCTTTTTTTTACCGACAGCCATGATGCGAGTTGTAAAATATTGACAAATTCTCGGACAAATTTCAAAATATACGAAGGTGAGGGGGGGGAGTCAAGATCGAAGTAGTCACATCACGTCGAGAGGGGGGTAAAAATTGTGTGACGATGTGTGATGAGGGGGAGGGGGGGTCCGAAATGGCCAAAAACAGCGTGCCGTAGTATTTGAATGCTCCCATTTGAGCAACAAAGTAGCGATCGCAAAATACTTCGCGCGTAAAGCATAGGAGCTTGGCTCCATCCGTGTTATCCGAGGTTTTTCCGTATTATCCGAGCATACACCCCGAATAATGCGGAGTGCTCGGATGACCAGAGGCCGGATAAACGAGGTTCTACTGCATCATGATTTTCAGGTTTTGAGAATACATACCTACGTATGTATACCGCGCGTTCTCTGACGAACGCTGCAGTATGTTGGGTTGCCTATCGTTGAGCGCATAGAGTTTCGTACGGAGGGACTATAAAGTATACGAAACTCTATGCGGTGAATGATAGGCAACCCAACATACTGTGGCGTTCATCAGGAAACACCCGGCATACGATATTACATTTTTCAGTCGTCATTAAATCCCGAGTATTTTATCAATTTTTTTAAAACGTTATCATCTCGTGATTGAAATAATTATTCTCTACATTTTTCTCCGTTGCGGCGCGACTTACAGGACGTTGTGATTGTATTTTTGGAGTCACTGCAGTTTTTTGATTAGGCGGAGAAGATACATAATCTATTATTAGGTATATAGTATCTTATCGGATACCTTTTGTTCGTTCTAAAAAAACCCGAAATATACAATAGTCTTCTTAAAAAATTTCCAACTTCGATTGTCTTCTTGAAGAATTTTCAATATTTGATCCAATCTCTGTCTCTGTATGAAAATGCATTAAAAAAATCCTCGAAATCGTAATTCGTGATCTTAAAACATTTTTCAATCAGTTTTCAATCTGTTTCATGAGAATCCAAATCGAGTGTTCTTGTCAAAATTTTGGGGAAAAGCCCTCATTTGTATAGAAAAATCTAGTCTGCGAGAATGTGAGAGTACAAAAGTATGATAGAGGAGAAGGAGCGAGGTATAATGAACGAGATATAATAAAAGAATGTAGGAGAACGAGTAGAAGAAGAGTAGAGTAGTGAGCAGTTAAAGTCGGAGATAAGAGGACTGTGGAAGTGGAGAAGTTGTAAAAGTTTTAGGAGTCTTGAAGCTGAGATAAATAAGCGTCCCACCGACTAGACAGATTCGAACAAACAGATTCTCGTTGTAATAAGGGGTCATTCAAGAA